>CM061134.1:195970543-196036280 GCA_030789695.1 Scilla litardierei | reverse complement strand
CCTGATCTCTGATTCCTCCCTTCTTGCCCATGAGCTTATCAGGGACTACTCTGCTTCCTTGGGTTCTAGGGCCTGTATCCAGCTGGATCTGCGCAAGGCTTTTGACAGTGTTAATCGTGGGTTTCTTTACTACTTCATGGAACGGCTTGGTTTCCCTCCCACTTTCATTCACTGGGTCAGGGTTTGTGTGGACTCCCCTTCTTTTTCGGTGCTCGTCAATGGCTTTCCGGCTGGCTTCTTTGGTAGCAATAGGGGTATCCGTCAAGGCGATCCCATGTCCCCCTTTCTTTTTGTGATTGTTATGGAGGCCTTCACTGTCCTGATGGACACGGCTACTTCTGCTGGTGTCATCCGTCCTCCTAAGAGGGGTGTGCAGGGGATCCCCTCTCACCTGCTTTTTGCGGACGACTTGCTTGTTTTTTGTAAGGCAGAGGAGTCCTCCTTCGTGGGCCTTGGCCAGCTCCTGGCGTCATTCTATCTCTTGTCGGGCCTTGAGGTGAACAAGGATAAGAGCAAGTTGCTGCTTAGTAAGGGGTGCAACATTGGTAGTCAGCTGTCCCTCCTCCTCGGCATCCCCCTTGAGGTTCCCCCGGTCAAATACTTGGGCCTTCCCCTTTCTGCTACTTATCCTGCTTCCAGGCTTTTCTTTGGGCTCGTTGATAAATGCAGAGCCAAGGTTTCATGCTGGTCCTCTCGGCTCTTGTCCACGGCTGGGCGCATTGAGCTGGTGTGCACGGTTATTCATTGGTTTGCTTCCTACTGGCTGCAATCTTTCCGCATACCTGGTTCCGTCCTCGCCGAGATTGACCGGCTGTGCCGTGACTTCATCTGGGGGTCGAAGCTCCATCTTTGGAGGTGGGAGGACATGTGCCTTCCTCGTTCGGAGGGTGGGATCGAGCTCCGTAGCCTTCGCGAGGTGGGTGTTGCCGCGGGCACTAAGCTTCTCTGGAGACTTCTCCACTCACCCTCACCCTGGGCCTCTTACATGCGCAGTGTGTACCTGAAGAGCACGCCCCTCTTACAGTGCATCCCTTCGGCCTTGGACTCCGGAACCTGGAAGCATATGCTTCGGTGTCGGGATCTGGCTTCTTCTTGCTACCGCAGAGTGATTGGTGATGGGCGCTCCACTTCGTTTTGGTATGATCCGTGGCTGCCTTGTGGCCCTCTGGCGGACCTGTATTCCCCTCCTCCCCCTCTCAGATACCGACGGGTTGCTGACTTCTGGGATGGTACTGATTGGTCCCTTCCTGTTGAGCTTGATCATCTCGCCCCCTTGTTGGCTTCGGGTTCCGTGTCTGATGGCCCTGATGCCTGGGAGTGGACCGCTGTTGGGGGGTGCTCCCTCCGCTCCGCTTGGTCATCTACTCGCCGCCACTCACCCGTTGATAGACTTGCCCCAGTTGTCTGGTTCTCGGGGCATACGCCCAAGTTCTCCCTCACTCTCCTGCGTGCCCTCGCTGACCGTCTGCCCACTACCCAGCAGCTGGCCAGGCGTGGCATTCGGGCTCAGTCCTCTTGCGTGCTCTGTGGTCTTTTCCCCGAGTCGAGTCGCCACATTTTTTTCCGCTGTGAGTACAGTGCTTCCGTTTGGGCGGATTGCAGGCTTCGTCTTGGCCTTCCTCCTGGCTCCAAGTCCATCACCGTTGAAGCTCACGCGCTGAAACGGTGGTTTGGCTCCAGGGGGAAGTCCACCCCCAGGAGTAGGCTTTCCTTGTTGGTCTTCTCTGCGACGGTTTGGCACATTTGAAGGGAACGGAACTGTCGCATCTTCAGATCTCTCAGGTCCCCTGTGACAGCCACTCTTGCTAGGATCTCATTGGACATCTCGGCCGCCCTTGTTGGTTGCATCCCGGATGATTTAGACCTTGTGGATACTTCCCTTTTTGAGGGTTGGGGTATCTTGTAGGCCACTTTTTTGTGCCCCCCTGCATAGGCTCCCCCTTTTTCCTTTTTGTTGTTTCTTGGTGCTCGCCTGGTTAGTCATGTGCGGGGTGACTGCTCCCCAGCCTCTCCCTCGTCCTGGCTTTTTGTTGGCGCCTCCTTGATGTTGCCCTTGTTCATATCAATACATACACACTTACTTTTCAATATATATATATATATATATATATGCTACCGTGTGGGCCTTTAGCTGATCTATATGATATCCCCCAAGAGATAATCCTACGGCGTGTAAGCGATTATTGGGTGGGAGGCTGTTGGGCTGTTGATCCCTATATTACGCCGGTACTTCCTTTGCTGCAGGACATATCGCTTACCCACGGGATGGACTCCTGGAGATGGGCTGATGAGGCCGGCTTCACTTTCAACAGAGCTTGGGAAGGAGTCCGAGAGCACAGGCCGAAATTCCTATACTATTCTCTAGTGTGGTACAACCGCTGTGTATCAAAAATGAGCCTCAATTTACTAAAAGCTCTCCACGGGAAGCTGGCTACCAGAGATATATTGGCTACCTGGGTTCCTCAGATGGATAGGGGTTGTGCTCTTTGCGAAGGGGATGGGGCCGAATCAAGTGAACATCTGTTCTTCAGATGTGACTATACTTACTACATCCTGCTTAGAAGTCTCCTCAAACTTGGAATTTCGGACCTCATTGAGCCGCAACTGGTTAGGGTTGGAGACTACTTTTTAGCAAAATATGAAAAGAAGGGCACGATGGGAATCTTGGTCAGAACTGTGCTTTCTGCTATGTTGTGGTACATTTGGAAGGAAAGGAACAACAGGATATTCAATGGCCTCAAGAAGCCTAGGACACTGTTGTTTGCGGACATTGGTTCAGCTGTTAGAGACACTCTTCATCACCTGGAGGGTGATACTCAAGAGGCCATACAAGCTATGAATAATTGGGAATCTAGAGATGCTGGTTAGGGAGATGGTTTTTTCAGCATGTTAAGGGCGGGGGGAGTGCTGGTGGAGGGTGACGGCGCTTGTGTCCTCTCCCCTCTCCTTCAGTCCCCTCTCCTGTGCAATGCTGATGTGTAATTTCTTGTACATTTTGTTGATTTAATAAAGATTCACACTATTCTTCCATATATATATATATATATATATATATATATATATATATATATATATATATATATATATATATATATATATATATATATATATATATATATATATATATATATATATATATATATATATATATGACAAGTAAAGTGATTCTTTATTCATATCAAAACGCAGCATAACAATACAAGAAAGATCCTATAGGTAACCTGAAAGATAATAGGAAGAGGGGGGATAGGGCACAAGCGCCGTCACCCACTACCAACTACTATCAATCACGTAACCCATGGGAGAGTTTCTAAAAAAAGGGAAGAAAAGTCACAAATCTGGGAAGCCCCAATTTGCAAAAGGCATAGCAGCAGAAGGATGTTCCCGATCTATATCCCGTAAGGCTATATGAATATCCGTGGTGATGGCGTCAAATAGAGTCGTTTTTCCCACCACCTTCCCATCAAAGATCCTACTATTACGTTGCTTCCAGATATGCCATACTATGGAAGCTAAAGCAGTCCTTGCTAAAATACTCACACTGTCATTCCTATTATACCGAGAAAGAAACAGGTCCCCCACCTCTGAAAGTGAAACTGGCGCAACAGTAAAAATACCCAACTTTAGTAAGGTTCGACAAAGAATGTAACGGGAATAGCTGCAGCCAAAAAATAGGTGATCCACACTTTCAGTGGCATCTTCCTGACATAAAACACAGTGATGATCAGTGGCAACACCCCATTTATGCAGTAGATCTCTCGTAAGCAACTTTCCTTGGAAGGCACGGAGAAGATTGATAGCCATCTTCAGAATATGATATTTGAACCAGACAATTCTGTAATAAGGGAAAGGGGGCTTAACAGTGCGCGCACCCTCCCATGCGGATCGTAAGGTACAGGTGGGGCCGCCTGACCAATCCCATGTGTCACTCCCCTGTGACAGGGTTACCCCCTGGAGCTTATGATGCAAATCATGGATATCAGGATCGTCATTCCACTCATTACCTGACCAGTAGTCTCTCACAAGCTTATGTTCAGCACCAACTGGCACGTCCTGGAGGAGGGCAATAGGGCCACAGGGTAGCCAGTTATCATACCAAAAAGATGTGGAAGTACCATCCTTCACAATACGCCGAATAAGTCTATGGGAAACGGATCTTGAACGAAGCAGAAACTTCCAAGTACCAGAGTTAGTGGCTTTAGCTTTAGCACCGAAGAAATCTGCCCTACCAGAAATATAATGCTTTCTCATGTAATTTGCCCATGGACCATTAGAGGAAAGAAGTCTCCAAGTGAGGCGTACACCCGACGCCACATTAAGATCAGAAAGTAGTCTGAGCCCCACACCCCCCTCTTCTTTGGGAGCACAAAGGTCACGCCATGCCCAAGAATGTTGATTTCCCAAAATAAAACGTCTGCAAACAGAAGTAATAGTACGTAGAATAGACACGGGGATGCGAAAGGCAAACATCCAAAAAGCCACCATGCCATAAATTACCGAGCATACTAACTCAATCCTGCCAGCTATAGAGAGGAGAGATGATGACCAGCCTTGGAGCCTTTTCTTACACTTATCCAGTAGCCGATTAAACATGGAAGGTTTGGGGTAATGGGCTAAGAGAGGGAGCCCAAGGTAAGTAGATAAAGAAGATACCATCCTAATTCCCAAGGTGTTGGCAAGAATCGCCGGATTCTTGGTGCCTTTACTGAAGATGATGGAACTCTTTGCCCAATTAATTTGAAGGCCTGTGTAATTATTAAATATTCACAACATCTCAACAATCCCCTTAAAAGAATGGAGATTAGCACGGCAAAAAACCAGGAGATCATCTGCGAAAAGAAGATGGGAAATAGAACCCACTCTCCTCATAGGGTGAATAGCACGAGAGGCTTCAGCGCGGGCCATAAGGAGTGAAAATGCTTCCATAACAATAACAAAGAGGTAAGGGGATAAAGGATCACCTTGTCTCAAGCCTATGTTGGAGGAAAAGAATCCTGTAGGGGACCCATCAATTAACACTAAGAAGGATGGCGTGCAAATACATTCTGCAATCCAACCAATAAATCTGGTTCCAAAACCCATTTGATGTAACATAAATAGTATAAACTCCCTGTTAATACTATCGAATGCCTTTCTAAGGTCCAGCTTTGGGCAAGCCCTGGCTCCCATAGGGTTGCTATAATCTCTTATTTGTTCATGGGCTAGGAGAGAGCAATCAGTGAGAAGGCGATCCTTAAGAAATGCAGATTGATTGGGTGAAATCAGCTCATTGATTACATGCTTCATTCTGTTACACAGGACCTTACTGATAATTTTGTAAACTACGTTACAACATGCTATTGGTCTATAATCACCAAGACCTGTGGCATTGGGGTTTTTAGGCACCAGTGTTAGGAAAGTATGATTCACCCCATGCAACATGAGACCAAACCTGAAAAATGAGGAAACAGCAAGAGTAACGTCTCTGCCTACTATATCCCAATGATGCTGGAAAAAGAATGCGTTGAAGCCATCAGGACCTGGGGCTTTATCCTTTCCTATCTGGAATACATCATCCTTTATCTCCTTAACAGAGACCCACCTATCCATCCATTCCACAGCTTCAGAAGTAAGCTTCCATTTAGGAATTAAATTTGGAAATACATTCCAGTAATGATCCTGGCTATAGAGTTGTTCATAATAATGAGAGGCTTCATTCCGTAGACTGACTGGATCAGAAATTCTGTTTCCCTCAGCATTAATAAGATGTGATAGATTATTGTAGCTTTGTCTGGTTTTCATTGCAGTGTAGAAAAATTTTGTATTCCTGTCTCCTAGCTGTAGCCAGCTCTGCCGACTTTTCTGCCTTAAATCAGCCTCTTCCACATCCAAAGCCTTAGCCAACTTGAAGATAGCTGCATGTTCTTTTTCCTGAGTTTTAACATCATAGGCCAGTTTAGGACTGCTCTGAATAGACAATAGCTCGTCACGACAAGCGCCAGGATTCAATAGTTCCCTATTGGCCGCACTTAATTTTCGAAGTGCATTTTTAAGGAACTTCAATTTGTACACAAGCAAGTGCAAGGGGGTAGCCGCTATACAATTCGCAGCCCAACATTTACTCACAAGATCACAGTAGCCCGGAATAGAGATCCAAGAGTTAAAATATTTGAAAGGCTTGGGGAGAGAGATTACCTTTGGTAGTAGATATCCAATCATCGATGCATGGTCGCTGGTACCCGGGGAAGAATACTCCATATGCGAATGAGGCAAGATTTCCATCCATTCCAAATTGCAGAGAATTCTGTCAAGACGCGCAGAAATACGCCCCCCTCCAACTCTTCTATTGTTCCAGCTATAGGGATTACCAAAACTCTTCATATCATGCAACCGGCAAAGCTTCATACAATTGTTAAAGTCCTCCAGTCCGCGGGGGTCCAAAGCCCGACCACCAATTTTCTCAGAAGTAGACCGAACACAGTTAAAATCTCCCCCTACCATCCAAGGCATGTTGCGGAAGGTAGAAGAATCCACAATGATATTAGACCAAAGATCTAGCCGGAGCGGTGCAAGATTTAAAGCATAAACTATGGTGAGGCCCATGATTAAACCCGAAGAATTTGAAAATACCATAGAGATGTGCTGGCTCGATTTAGCAATTGGCTGACAACTCCAAATCAAAGCATCAAAGAAGGTCACAATGCGTCCACCCTTATGTATAGATCTATTATCCACACTACTCCAGCTACTAGGGAAACATTTCGATACTCTAGCAGCAAATTTCTCCGCCACTTTAGTTTCCAACAAACAAGCAATTGATGGCTTTATTTTCTGCAGTCTACTTTTAAGATCACTCCTCCGCGACTGATTGTTTAAGCCTCTAGTATTCCAAATCAGGACTGACATTAAGACTTATTTTGGGGAGCCACGCTAATACCAGCTATCTGAGAGCTCCGTCGGGTAGCAGAGGGCGAAACATTTGTTTCCTGACATTTCTTATGTTTGCTTCTATTAGAACTGGATTTAATAGCTTCCTGCTCTAATTCCCAAGCTGGGTTTGGGTATACCACGCTATCAGGCCCCTCAGCATCTTCAGCATCTAAGAGAGTTGCAAGGTGCTTCCCAGAATCAGTTGCTTCCCCAGGCACCAAAGCATCCCCAGGCCCCAAGTTAAAGCCCGTTGCTTCCCCAGGCACCAAGACGGCTTCACTATCCGCAGAAGTAGGTATGGAGCCGGATAATGCCGGACATTGAACAACACCAAGTTTTGGGCTCTTTGCATCCACTGTGCTGCATTCACCCTCACACCAATCACCTTTACTACCTATAATAGTAGTTGGCACAGACTTAGCATAGGTAGAATCAATTCGGTCTGATAGCCCAGGAGTAATAGCATTCACAGTAGTATTTTTTAATTCCTTCGTACTGTTTCTCACCTGCTCCTGGTAGGTGGTCCCTAAAGTGTCAATTGCTTTATTAGAGTCTGTAGACTTTCCCTTCACATCCCCAGTCGTCGTACTACCCTGGGCATCATGAACAGCTTGCACGGGATTTTCATCCAACCCCATTTGGATTGAAGAGGGCTCATTTGCTCCAACTCCCATAGAGCATTGGCTATTGATATGCCCGAAACATGAACATATACCACACCGTGGAGGCTCTCCCTCATACTTAACCTCCACCACTAATTTAGTACCATCTTCCAGTTCGACTGGAACTGATTTAGTCAAAGGGACTCTTGCTTCCACCTCTACAAGACAACGGGCATAGACAATTCTGTCCAAATTTGTCGTAGCACGATCCAGACAGATTGGTGTCACAACCACACTTGCAACTATGTTTAACACCTCTATTGTCCATAGGTACAAGGGCAAATTGTGTAATTGGATCCAGACCGGAACAGCAGTGAGAAAATCGCGGTCATGCTTGACACTTTGACTCCATCGCTGAAGAACAACCAACCTAACATCGAACAGCCAAGGTCCACCATGCAAAATTGCTTCGCAGTCCTCCCCCTTTTCAAAACGAAAATAGAAAAATCCATTTTCTTTAGAGAAGATGCGCAGACCTCCTTTCAGCTTCCAAAGACGGTCAGTCCACGCTTTAATTTGCCCAAAGTACGGCACGTCACCAAGGACATAACCCACTAGCGTATTACTCCATTTAACGGCACCTTTCTCTACCAGAGCATTAGAGACCCTTGCCCTTGCAACCCCGTCCTCGCCTATAATTGGGGGAACGTGGGACATCACCAATGGATCAGCGTACTTGCGCCTAGAAGCACAAATATCCACCCATGACCTCTTCCCAGCATCAGAACCAATACGAATCTCAGTCGCTGGCCTCACCAGCATTCTGTCAAACACTTTGGGTGCAGGAACATTATACACCCCATTATCTCCAGGGTAACGCCCATGCCCTTGACCGGTAGTTGAGGGACGATTAGGATTTGTAGGCGCCAATTGTTTGGTATTTCTCCACCCCCCTTTATGAATTCCATTCATCTCAGCAGATCGAACATGGTAGGACTTCACATTTTTGGTATAGTTGAATTTTTTCCTCTTCCCATGCTCTACTTTTTGCCAGCCATCAACAGGAGGATTCGGTTTTTTCCCCTCATGAATTCCAGAAGTAAATTCCTTGGGGTGACCCTCCTTTGAACCGGCCTTCTCATCGTGTGGATCAAAACATGAAGCATCTGAGATCTTATTGGTAGTCTCGCAAGAGTAACGACTACCTCCTCCAATATTTACTACGCCTTTGTTGATGTCACCTGAGTCTCGAACACCTGAGTCTCCAATATTTAAAACGTGGACGCCGACGCCACCAGGATTGCCCTCGCCACCAGGATTGTCCTCGCCGCCGCCAGGATCGCCTTGGTCGCCCCCTCCGCAAATAACGCTCACCATTTTTAAATATATATATATTATATAGACTTGTGTGTCGGTTGAGTTGAAGCGAAGGATCCCTTTCCGGCGCAGTTCGGTTAAAGCTCTTGTCTGTTGTGATGTCGTGGCCTCGAGCCAGATTCCAGTACTTTTCTTGTCCACATGCAATGAAAGAGATGCTAGAAGAACATAAAAAGGTAAAGAAAGAAAAATCGATAGACATGAAAATGAAGAAAGATACCCACATGAATAAAAGCATGAAGCCACACGGTCTCGGGATGATATCCAATATTGAGCCTTCTACGCTATTATTTATAAGGTCATCTGGAACGGATTGGATACCATAAAGCCTGGAATAATGTTTAACTGAGGATGTACTTGAAAAGAATTTAACAACACAATACTTGAAATGAACAAGGTCTGTCCAGATACTGCCATGACAACCGTGATCGATGGGACTCATAACACAAAGACTCCTAAAACCACGGTGACCTCATTGTCCACCGGAAAACATATATGAATGCCAAATAGACTAGGGGCTTGGAGAACAAGCCGAAGATCAAGTTCTAAAAGTAGAGGGAAGATTATTGTGGAAGTGACAAAAGGAGCATTATGACAAAGACAAGAAGTTGTCTAGAAGAATGCCACCACATCAAAGTGATTTAAGAGCTTCATGCCACTGAACACCCTACTTTTTTTACACTAATGAAAATCAAAAAGGACAAATATAGAGTTGTCACAAAAAATAAACTTTTAGTGTATTTAAAAAATCCTTCTACGAGTTGCCTAAGTCTCAAATTGAGTTTCCTCGAATTTGTACTTAATTAACAAAATATTAAGCTTGAATTAAGATGCAGCGGAATAAAAATATTCAAGCAATAAATGATAAGTGAGAGAGAGATTACAACGCAAACGCAAGGAATTTTATCCTGGTTCGGCCCAACCTTGTCCTACGTCCAGTTTCCTACTCACTTCGGAATTTAATCCACTATATTGCAACACGCAATACAAGCACCTAGCTTCCCTCGCTACGACTTTCCAACACTTAGTTTTCACCAGCTAGGATTTCCCTCCATGCACTAATTAGTTTCCACCAACTAGGATTTCCAACACACTTTCGCTTATAGTTACGGGAATTACAAGAACGAGTCTTCTCCAAAGACTTCACAAAAGATATGAAAAAGAGTACAATGATTTCCTATAATCTAATAGTATATGTGTGAAATGTAGCTTAAGAAAATCCAAGATTTTGATCAAATGAAAGATATTAAATAAAATACGATTTGATCAAAAACGTTTGCCTTGAAAATTGATTCTCTAAAATTTGCTCTTGTGCTTTAGAGATCAATAGTCAAGTATTTTAATCTTTGACAAAAGATATAAACTTTAAAACTTACACAAAGATTAAAATAAAAGAACTTGTATTTTGAATCTCAAGAAGAAAGCTTTTAAGCTTGGAGATCAAAATAAACAAGTATTCAAAAAGAAAAGGCTAAACAAAAATTGATGAGAGTGATCTTAAGAAATATTTAACACACGAATTAAAACAGTAACATTTTTGAATTAGACCACAGAAAATAGAGCTTGAGAGCTTTTGAGCAATAGAGAGAATATATTTCAATTAGAATGTTGTGTTTTAAAACTTCTGAAATCTCATGTATTTATAGGCAAATAGAAGCTTAAAACCTGCTCAAAACAGCTTGAAATCAGCTCCAAAAGTCAACTCTAACGGCTAGCAAAAATCTAGACAGATTTTCAAATCTGTCTCAAGTTGATTCAGATAGTCGGCTATCCTCCCCGATAGTCGGATATCACCTCCAAATAGTCGGCTAATTTATCAAATAGTCGGCTATTATTTTGACAGAGAAATTTGAGAAAATCTGTGACAGAAATAATAGGCTATCAGTCCAAAATAGTCGGTAATTTTTGGATACCTTAATATATATATATATATATATATATATATATATATATATATATATATATATATATATATATATACTTTAAAATACTTCAAAACTAACTCATAAAAATTATATTATATAAATATATTAAGAAATGTATTTTAAAAACATTTTTCAATGATTTTTTTGCAAAAGTGTGTGTGTGTGTGTGTGTAATATACCATGGCTTTACAAATCTACGCAATTACTCACACGAAAACATAACTTTAGCTCTTCATCTTCATTCTTGATCTTGAGCTAATATTTCTTGTTCTCAATTCTTCATTTGATTCACGATTCAAGATCTTCATATGCTTCATTTTGTAGCGTTCTTGATCGTGGCTTTAAGTTCTTTGATTTGCGTCATAATGGCTCCAAATCTATAAAACAATCTACATTCACTTGAAATGAAATCATTAGTCCATATATCACTTGTGCACATCATCAAAATCCACTGGGATGGATCTCAATATCCCAAAAATCAAGGCCCACTCGACCCGAGAAAGGCACAGTTCCAATCAAGACCCTTTTACGTATTGATAAGATACTTAGTAAGTCTAGTGTAAAGCTATGAAAATTTTCCTGATGAATGGATTTATATATAGTCCTCAAAATAAGAAAGAGAGTAGCATTGAAACCTTTCTAATTCTAAAGCTTACTTGATTAAGTCATCACGCACTTTACTCGTGCTCGATATATATAGACGTGTGTGTCGGTTGAGTTGAAGCGAAGGATCCCTTTCCGGCGCAGTTCGGTTAAAGCTCTTGTCTGTTGTGATGTCGTGGCCTCGAGCCAGATTCCAGTACTTTTCTTGTCCACATGCAATGAAAGAGATGCTAGAAGAACATAAAAAGGTAAAGAAAGAAAAATCGATAGACATGAAAATGAAGAAAGATACCCACATGAATAAAAGCATGAAGCCACACGGTCTCGGGATGATATCCAATATTGAGCCTTCTACGCTATTATTTATAAGGTCATCTGGAACGGATTGGATACCATAAAGCCTGGAATAATGTTTAACTGAGGATGTACTTGAAAAGAATTTAACAACACAATACTTGAAATGAACAAGGTCTGTCCAGATACTGCCATGACAACCGTGATCGATGGGACTCATAACACAAAGACTCCTAAAACCACGGTGACCTCATTGTCCACCGGAAAACATATATGAATGCCAAATAGACTAGGGGCTTGGAGAACAAGCCGAAGATCAAGTTCTAAAAGTAGAGGGAAGATTATTGTGGAAGTGACAAAAGGAGCATTATGACAAAGACAAGAAGTTGTCTAGAAGAATGCCACCACATCAAAGTGATTTAAGAGCTTCATGCCACTGAACACCCTACTTTTTTTACACTAATGAAAATCAAAAAGGACAAATATATGAGATACATACCTCCTCAGACGAAGTCAGAATCTTTAGGTAGACAACTCCTCAGAAAACGGTCCTGACTGCTCAAATTTTTAATGCGGATCATGTAAACGTTCAATCCTCACACCCCGACGCCTCAATCACCGATGGATGGTGGCCATATCAGCACGACATCATGAGTGCGCTCTCACCCAAGCAACACTCCCCATTTCATATTCTCGAAGCAAGTTAGGTTGGCTCGACGATGTTAGCCACAATCACAGTTCGGTTTTGTCTCCTCGTCTCTTCACTCTTGACCTTGTGGTAAAAGCTTGGGTCGAAAATGCCTAGCTGAGAAGACGAGGGGCCATTTTAGATACTAATTTTTTATTCGGGCCCACCAGCAGTAGGGCCCGGCCTAGCCTGTCAGATGTGTCCTGTTATATGGGACCTCCTGATCTAGCTTGAGAGCCTAGCCTGACCTAACCTCAGCTCAGCTCTACAGAGACGAACCCCCCGAGGTCATCTCTCTTAGAACGACCTCACTTCCCGAGTTCAGCACTCATCTCTAGAGACGAACTCATTTTCCGAGGTCGGCCTTCTAGTTTCATGACCTGAGCACTAGCTTGCTCGGCCTGCTCAGCTTACGTCATCCACATGGCACAATCTAAGGTGAACGATTAGCCCTCTCTCCATGCCGTTATCAATGGGTGATCAATGACTGCATAAAGGACCTGCCTTATCTGTAGACGCGTGCCATTTATCTCCTGCCATATCTGTGCACATGCCTGATTTGCAGGAGATGGTTACACATGAAATCCACGATCCCGACGTCTGTTTGATGTGGCTTGGCCCCCTTGGGCCTCTATATAAGAGGTAGGACTTCTCCTCCGCTAGGTATGTCTATCTGAGTACACAAAAATCCTAACTCAAAACCCTAATGGCTATGGACACACCCATGCTCAACCTATACGATGCCACCATGCACAGGCTCTATTACGCCCATCACCTCTTTTCCTCCACCATCGCTTGACTTAGGCATGTGAGGG
Source organism: Scilla litardierei (assembly GCA_030789695.1). Classification (NCBI taxonomy): domain Eukaryota; kingdom Viridiplantae; phylum Streptophyta; class Magnoliopsida; order Asparagales; family Asparagaceae; genus Scilla; species Scilla litardierei. Next base: position 196,023,067 of record CM061134.1, on the reverse strand, counting down.
TAGAAAGGGGGTCTGCCCCGACCCAGGGGTTTGCACCCCCTCCTCTGACGCTTTTATTTCTATATTTCAGTTACTAATTAAAGAAGGGGGTATATCCCGGTGAAACTGCCCTGTTCAAGCTCATCTATTGCATGAATGTTTGCATTGATGGGTCGGCTTAGGCATCAGATATCCTGGATCGGTCCCTGCAAGATTCCATGCATCAACAAAATTTTAACCATTTTTATTGTAAAAATCCATGATTTAACATTATATATCATGGTCTAAAAACAAATTCCAAGATAATCAATAATTACTTGAGAACATAAAAATTGATTATTTGATGTTAATAAATCCTTTCTTATTTTTTTTATTTACAGTTAACTATTGTCCAAACACAAGTATATATGGCAAAGAGGGGAGTATATAATTATTTAAAAAGTGGCTTTGTGTTGTAAATAGAATGATGTGCGAGGGAATAAGATTGTATCTATTTGAGAGATTGTATCTCATCCAAGTATGAACTCTACCATCCCTTATAAATAAAGGCATGTAATCTCCCCGAGATGATACGCTTTATAACACGTTATCAGCACGTTATCCCTGAGTTCTATAGATCTGTTCGTTGCGAAAGCTTGAAGTGACGGTAAATCCATCACGCCCGAGCTTCATCAACCTTCACGCGTTCGTCTCCCTCGATTTTTGAGGTATATCAAAAATGATTTTTTCTTTTTTATCATGATCATGATGGCTACAACGTCGATTTCCTAAGATCAGACAAGAAAAAATCGATTTTTATTCTCACTAGATCAAAGATGACGGTTTTCCACTGTCGATCCTAGGGAAGAACATCACAAAACCCTATTTTAGGGCTCTTAAAAACAAAAAAAACAATATATATAATAATAATAATATATCACGGCCTCGCCGACGGTACTCCAGCCGCCGGCCGCCATTGACCGCCCTCAGTCCGGCACCCGACCGTGGCATGCTGCCGCCTAGTGCGCTCGGGCTAATCCTATAACAAATAATAATAATAACATCAACCCCTCGCTACCACTGGCACCCACGCCGGCGGCGACCACTACCCGCTCCCATCCCCCCAGATCCCAATGTGCCCCTGTCGCTACTAGGCGACGACAAAAACCTTAAATAAGGATTAAAAAATTTTAATATTTTACCATCGCCGACGGCGCCCCCTCGCTGTAGGTACCATCGCTGCACACGACAGTGTAGCCCATGGGGCTAGCAGAGACCACCGCCTGGAGAGGGAGCATCGGAAACCAACCCCACCCCTCCCACTAAAACCTTCAATGGGCTTCAGCCCAATTAAAAAAAATTCTCACTGTGGGCCGAAGCCCACAGCTCTGTTGCGGGCTCGGCCCACCATGAAAATTAAAAAAAGAAAGAAAAAGTCGTGGGGCTGAAGCCCATGGTGGTCAGTGGGCCTGAAGCTAGCACACGACAGCCTGTGGGCTTATTCCCACAGGCCGTGAGAAAAGAGGGAAAAAAACTATTTTGCTGCGGGGCCTGAAGCCCACAGCCTAGGCTGCAGGCCTCGAGCCCGCATGCCACATTTTTTTTCAAAAAAAAGACATTTTTTCACTGTGGGCTAAAACCTGCATCGGACTTCGGGCTTCGGCCCGCAGCTTAAAAAAGAGAAAAAAAAGAGATGAGGGGGTAAAAGAAATAATTTATCTGAGGGGGGTTTGGGTAATAAATAAATGGAAAAATATGGAAAAATAAGGGGAAAATATGGAGATTTGAAAGTGGTCAAATGAGGACTTTTGGGGATTTATAGGGGCATAAAAAGGAAATCTTTTCTTTTACAAAACGAAATATTTGGGGGCATAAAAAGGAACAAAATATTTGAGGGCATAAAAAGGAAAAACTTTTCTTTTTAAAAACAAATTATTATAGGACAACATTCAATTTTATTTGAATCGTCCCATATACGCACAACTTATACATAACATATTATTATATGATGCATGTGTTTGGATCATATTTATATTCCTTGCATCACACTTTTTTGCCATATATTTTGGAATAAATCTTATGTTTTGTTGTGCGAGCTTTAGCTTAATAATTATGAAGATCATGTGACCACTCTGCCGTTAGTTATCTAACCTAACAGTGTATGACATCACCCCACAGTCTGAATAATTATTAAGCATTAAATTTGATGTATTTATCCTATTCTGAATCTGTGATGCCTGTGATGCATTATAAACATGTTTTATGAGCATAAATTTTGCATGAATGACTAATTATGGTTTTGGATCGGCTGTTTAGTACCACGTTTTACTTTTCCTGCACTTTTCTTTTCTTTTGAGAGAAATTGTAGTGAGGAAAAATATGTAATGCTCAAGACTGATGACCATTTCCAAGGAGGCAGATGCCACTCTTGAAGATGAAGAATTTTTATTGGACCTAAGTAGTTTCCAAAGTTGTAATTTTCTATTTCATTTGTGTAAAATGGACTGTAATATGGACCCTTGGACATTATTTTTTGTGGTGACTGGCCGATCCACGCAATTAGCTTATCATTTAAAATTACCTCTGCATGAAAAAAGTTTTCAGTATTATTAATTCATGCAAAATTGTGCTTTTTAGATAAAATGGCAAAAATCGCAAGCGTTGATTTCGAAGTACGGGATGCATCAGGAAAAAAATTATCCCAGCTGGCAGCTTGATGTTAAATTCCATTTGCGAACTAAATCCCTCATTTATGAAATTACAAAAGATGTGATGGCGACAGACATTGAAAAGTCACAAGCCATTATATACATTTGTCACCACGTGGATAAGACCCTAAAGGCTGAATACCTTACGGTCGAGGATCCATTGGAGCTGTGGACTGCCCTTGAGGACATATATAAACATCAAAAAGATGTTATACTGCCAATGACATGTTATGAGTGGGAGAACCTGAGACTTCAAGACTTTAAGTCCATAGCTGAGTACAACTCAGCTCTGTTCAGCATCACCGCACGCCTAAAGCTGTGTAGTGAGAAAGTTTCAGAAGATCGCATACTGGAAAAGACTTACACGTGTTTCCATGAAAAAGATGCGATATTGATGCAGCAACACCGTGAACAAAAGTTCACTAAGTATTCTGAGCTGCTGTCATGTTTACTCAAGGCTAAACAAAATAGAGAGCTTCTACTTTCCACTCATAATATGCACCCCCTAGCACGCCCCCAAGAAGCTCACAATGCATCTTCTTCCAAACAGAAGAAAGACAATAAAAGGAAAGGAAACATTCAAAGGTGGGACCAAATAAAAAGGCCAGAGGTCAACTCCACCAGCAAAGAAATGAAGGTAGGTGGAAGTTCACTTGGTGCGGAAATGACAACAACAGAAATAATGCAACCCCCACCTAGAAAGGTTTGGAAAGACCCGTACCATAGCTATATCATGAAAGGACACTAGTACAGAGTGTAGAACTCTGCGGCACCTCCAAGATTTGTACAAAGAAAGCTTGAAGAAAATAGCTGAAACAATTATGGTTGACCACCAATGCTCCAGTCCAGTTCAGTGCTGTGGATTTAAAAAAAAGACTTGTTTGATTGCTATTTTTATCTTTGTTGAAAAACATTGTCATGAGAGCTACTTATGTTTTTTTTCATGAAGTATGAATAAATTGGTTATGATTTTCTGAAATTAAATGTGCTTATTTGATTCATATTTTAAAATATGGAATGCTCTCATGACTACATAGTAGACAGTGCCTCAACACATACGATCTTTCAATACAAATGATATTTTCATAGCATTATACCATATGAAAGCCCAGTAAATACAATATCATGGCCATCAAACTTTTTTGAAGGTTCACGGAACGCAACACTGTCGCTCCTAAATGGTACAGAAATAAAAATAAGGGATGCATTATTCTCCACAAATTCAAACATAAACTTATTAAGTTTCAAGGACATCCGTTTAAACGGATTCCACTTAGAAACTGTAAATGCAAACAAAAAAGAATATTTGTATGTGACATCTCAAGGAAAAGGAGTTATATCCATACTTGAACGTTTTGAGTACAATGATTCGGAGAGAAGAAGCAAATCTGACGGAGCACCTAAAGTACCCGATATCAGCCAAATTTCTACTTTGGCATGATAGACTTGGCCATCTGGATCGATTATGATGCAACGTATCTTATCCCACTCCTGTGGACATGACTTGAAGAACCAAAAGATTTTTCAAAGGGATGAATTTCCTTGCTTCCCTTGCTACAAAGGAAAATTAATTACAAGGCCATCACCACTAAAAGTGGACATAGAATCTCCAAGCTTTCTCAAAAGAATACATGGAGATATACGTGGACCTATCCACCCCCTAGTGGGCCTTTTCGGTACTTTATGGTACTGATAGATGCATTCTCAAAATATTCGTATGTGTGTCTACTATCGACCTGTAACCTAGCTTTTCCAAAGCTATTGGCACAAATAATAAAATTACAGGCACATTTTCCAAACAATCAAATAAAGAAAATCCGTCTGGATAATATTAAGGAATTTACCTCCCGGTCATTTCAAGAATATTGCCTAGCAATTGGGATAGAAATTGAATATCTTGTACCATATGTTCACACTCAAAATGGGTTGGCATAGTCATTGATAAAAAGACTCCAATGGATTGCACGTCCATTACTAATGAAATCCCAGTTAACGTTGACTGCACGAGGACATGCAATATTGCATACTGTATCGTTAATAAAAATCAGACCCTCTGGAGGTCAGAGCCTTTCTCCAATGCAACTTGCATCTGGAATACCACCGAATATCTATCACCTAAGAATTTTTGGTTGTACAGTCTAATCCCCATAGCACCACTACAGAGAACAAAATGGGTCATCAACGTCATTTAGATATCAATGTAGGGTTTAACTCACCCTCAATAATAAGATACATAGAACCCCAAACACGGGACTCATTTAAGGCACGTCTTGAAGATTGTGAATTTAATGGGACAAATTTCCCCAAATTGGGCCACGATACTGCAAAATCTGGAGCCACACAAATAATATCGTGTGATACAAAACCATTGACCCACTATGATCCGATAACAAATCAATGTGAAGATGAGATTCTGAAGATCCTACATATACAGAACAATGTTCACCAGTTACCGGACTCATTTACTGACAACCAGAAGATTGCCACATCACACATCCCTGCTGCAAATACTTCTACTAGGAATGACATCCCCGAGAATAGATGCAATCCACCAGCAGCAGAAGTGGGTGTTCCTCAACTGAAAAGAGGCAGACCACCAGGCTCCAAGGACAAAAATCCAAGAAAAAAACTCATGGAGACCTTATGACAATACCCCCCACAGAAAAGTGTGATCATGTCCATATCCTCACCCATCCCGGAATCTACTGCAGAGGAAATGCTAAGAAAAAATGTAATAGCATTAAATTATTTACGTACAGGGGAGGTGTTGGATAGAAAGAGTACAATCGTCGACGATGACTTCGCGTTTCATATTTCCATTCACGTCGCTTAAAGCGACGATAATAATGATCCACATTCCATTGCTGTATGCAAACGAAGAAATGGCTGGCCAAAGTGGAATAAGGCAATATAAGTAGTGCTAGACTCGCTTAAGAAACACAAAGTCTTTGGGCAAATAGTCCAGACACCAAATGGTGTCAAACCTGTGGGATATAAATGGGTATTAGTTAGAAAAAGAAATGAAAATAATGAGATCGCACGCTACAAATCAAGTCTTGTAGCACATGGATTTTCCCAAAGACCGTGTATAGACTATGAAGAAACATACTCACCGGTAGTGGATGCGAGCACTTTTCGATTTTGGATAGGCTTAACAGCAAAGAAAGGATTAGATATGCAGCTAATGGATGTTATGCCTGCATATCTATATGGAAATCTCGATAAAGAGATATATATGAAACTTCCTGATGGCTTTTCACTGCCTACAAATTTAAAAGATAGACATCAAAACGTCTATTCTGTTAAGCTACAAAGATCATTGTATGGTCTTAAACAATCGAGAAGGATGTTGTACAACAGACTCAGTGAATTCTTTGTACAACAAGAATTCCATAATAATGAAGTCTGCCTTTGCATCTTTATAAGAGCAAAGTGAACATGATTCGTCATAATTGCAGTCTACATAGGCAATCTGAATCTCATTGGATCTCCTGAAGAGATCATTGAGATATCTGTAAGCCTAACAAAAGAATTTGAAATGAAAGACCTAGGAAAAACAAAATTTTGCATTGTCTTACAGATTGAACATTTAAAAGACAGAATCATGTTACACCAAACCACTACACAAAGAAACTGTTACAAAGATTTCACATTAATGTGTCATAATATTCCACATTCTATCTATATGTTTACACGTCAAAATGATTGCTTAAATCCCGATTTTATACGCTTTTATGTTGATGATTTGAACTATTTGACTTTAAGAGCGTTTGGTTGCATTCCAGGGAAATATCGAGCACTTTTGACCATATTGGAGAGAAGGACATAATCGTCAATGCCGGAGCATTAATGGCATCATATTTAAGGAGTTCATGTTGCTGGAGAAGAGCAAGGAGAAGAAGGAAGCAAAGAAAGAAGAAGAAAGAAGAAAGAGGCAAGAGCCAACCTTGACTGGAATTCCAGGTCGCTCGGCCGAGCGGCCACCCCTCTCGGCCGAGCTAATGCCGCAAAAGAGAAGAGCTTTCATGTGGCAGGTCGCTCGACTGAGCGACCTACCTCGCTCGACCAAGCAGCCATCTGCAGACGACCCCCAGATTTGCTCGACCGAGCGACTTATCTCGCTTAACTGAGAGGCATCCTCTGCCCAGGTCGAAGAAATGAATCAAAAGAGGGCGCTTGGCCGAGCGGTACCCCGCTCGATCGAGCGGCCCATTTTCGAAGAATAAGAAGCCAGAGCACCAAGAAGGCGCTCGACCGAGCGCTAGGGCATGCTCGATCGAGCGGTGCGGGTCCCAGCACCCGCAAGTTGCAATTTGTTCGGGTTTTGGGGGCAGTTGCAAGGTTTTCTTGGGGGCTATATATAGTTTTGAGCAGCCATCACTAGAGGGGGCTGGTTTTTGTTCTTGGGAACGATTTTTGGAGGCTAGGCCACGCCATCGGCCACCTCTTTGGCGATTTTGTATTGGATCTTCATTAAGTTAAGTATTTTCTTATTGATTCCTTTTTATTTCTTTTCTTGTTTGGTTGTGATGTTGATTTCTATTGTTTTCATATCTTTCCTTATATTTGATTAGATCTATTACTAGGGCTAGGGATGAACTCTAGGATTCTAGCGATTGGATGTTAGGTTAAACTTAGTTGAATGAATCTAGGGTTGTTATATGGTGGTTTGAACAAGGGTTTTGAGGGATTAGCCCTAGAATTGGAGGATTGCGAAAGTAGCTCCATGTTCTAGGGAAGATCCCTAAGAATCTGATTAGGAATCAGCGTCATCTTCTAGGGCTCGTGATCATGACAGTGACTTGTGCTCTAGGGGTGATTACTAACCCCCGATCTGCTAGTCGGTGACTACGAGAGTAGCCCGATTGCTAGAGCTAAGCATAGTGTAGTATCCCAATCCGTAGATCATGAGAGTAGATACGGATCTGTGATACGGGAACCAGTGTCAAGCCTAATGCGCGTGTCCATGTGTGAAGTGCATAGCGAAAGTAGCTGAGCATAGGGTTACGTTAGACGAGTAGGACGATGAAAGTCAAGTACTCGTTCCCATCTCCGGATGTGATACTCCTACCATCATTTATAGTTCGACGAAAGGGTCCTTAACCTGAGATCCAAGTCCGAAAATCCTAGCGGGGATTCCCGATACCCTAGCGATCTTTCTCTCAATTGTTTTCTCTGTTTTATTTGTTTTCTTTTTGCGTGGAGTCTTTGGGTGTGTTTCGTTGATCGTGACACCCTCGCCATTCACATCCATTGCCATTACGACCTCCTTCGTAATGCATCTCCACAATAAATTCGAATTAGGAATTGATAGGTAGTATAAGCAACGCCTCCCTGTCAATTCGACCCCGAACTCATCTGGAATATATTGCTCTGACACCCTTGCACTTGGGGGTGAGGGTGTGTATTACCCTTTTTGGGGTGCACATTCTCGGAGAACAATACACATGGACCAATATCATCCATTAAGTAAATCTATGGTAGTACGATCCTTGGATGCACATAAATCCCCCTTCCGTCCGCTGGAAGAGTGAGATGATATACTTAGTCCTGAAGTCCCTTATCTCAGTGCTATTGGAGTACTTCTATATCTGGCCAACTGCACGCGTCCCGATATAGCGTTCTTAGTAAATTTACTAGCCAGATACAGTGCAGGGCCTATAAAGCGCCACTGGACCGGGGTTAAGCATCTTCTGCGCTACCCCCAAAGGTCAACATATTTGAGATTGTTTTACAAAAGAGAATCATCATCCACATTTGTTGGTTATGCTGATGCAGGATATAAGTCTAATCCCCACAATGAAAAGTCACAAACTGGGTATGTGTTTACCTACGGTGGGATGACAATTTTCTAGAAATCTATCAAGCAAACAATGACGGCAACCTCATCCAATCACTCAGGGATTCTCGCCATCCATGAAGCAAGCAGAGCATGTGTTTGGCTACGCTCAGTTGTACATCACATCCTGTTGACGACCAGATTGAAAACTGGTTACCTTGAACCTACCATTATGTTCGAGGACAACGCTGCTTGCATTACTCAGTCACAAGGAGGTTACATCAAAGGTGACAGAATGAAGCACATCTCTCCTAAATTCTTCTGGACGCATGAGCAATAAAGAGATGGCGAGATCGATGTCAGACAAGTATAATCATGTGAAAATCTGGCAAACATGTTCACTAAATCACTTCCTACAACTACTCTCAGTAAGTTTGTACAAAGGATTGGAATAAGGCGCTTAAGAGATCTGAAAGCCTATGGGCTTGTACGAATCAGGGAGAGTTAGAGGGTATTTGTACTCTTTTCCCTTAGTTATGGTTTTTCCCCACTGGATTTTCCATAGCCAAAGGTTTTAATGAAGTAAATCCCATTGACTCAGGATCCTGAAGTATACACTCCTTGTGATACTTATATGATGATCAGAATCCCGAAGTATTCATATGCAGAGTTCACATATATTGCTGGATAAGGAGGAGAGCTGTAAATAGATAATGATGTGTGAGTTGATAAAATTGTATCTATTTGAGAGATTGTATCTGATCCATGTATGAACTCTCACATCCTCTATAAATAAAGGTATGAGGTCTCCCCCAGATGATACGCTTCATAACACTTAAAATTTTTAAAAAACTTGTCCTCAATAGTTTTTGGTTAAATCCACGAGTAGAATGCTGGTTAGAGGCAAAGGTGTTAACCAGACTCAACACCCAAGGCGACCCATTTGCCACTCTCACTCTAAACTACATAATCGACCGCCATGAAACGCATCCACATTACATATTCGAAAGGGAGTTGATACGCGCACCGGTCGTTTTACTCGAGCGCACAACTACTATTTACAAATTTACTATTTAGTCCTGCACATATACCACTTATTTACAAGTTTGCCACTCAAGTTTTGCCCATTGCGCACAACCATTCAAAAATTCAAAAACTGCCCCAGGTTATATGGGATAAGTAAAATGGCCGCAATGACGTCGGCCGACGCCACTTTCGCTTTCGCTGCCCCCTCCAACCTCCATAGCCCCCTCTTATTCTTTCCCAGCCCCCTCCACCGCCCCATCCTCTGATCTCCCTCCTCCGATCGACCTCCCCAGCTTCCGCCGCCCCCCTCGTCCAACTCCCCAGCCCCATTCGTCGACCCCACGTCCCCTCTTCCGCCCACTCTCGCTCTTTCCCATCATCCATTCCAACCCCTAATAACCCTTCGTGCAAAAGAGGAGGCAGGGTGACAATAAAAGAGGGTAAAATTTGGATGACAAACATATAGGGAATTACTATCTGCACCGCATGAAAATGCGGTGCAGCGTCCTAATTTTGCCCAAGTTAGAAAAAAAGCAATCAATATACTGTGCATATGTCCTATTAACATGACATTTATTCCCAAATTCGGGAAAAAAAGGCCACCGCACCGCATCCATGCGGTGCGGTTAGTTCGCTTCAACATATAAATAGCGGTTGTACGCGCGCGAGTAAAACGGCATGTTCCCGCAGCAATTCCCTGTTCGAAAATGAAAGGAAAATGAATAAAAGTGCAAGTTACACCCTGATATTATCTCTCCATTTCTTTTTTGCACAAAGAACCACTTTTTAAATATATAATTTTCGCAAAAACCAAACTAGACGTTCTCTCAAACCATCACTAACTTATATATATGGATATATACCAAGAACCGAGAAAAGGCAAAAATTTAGCAGTATCAAGCTATCAACTATCAAGCAAATGAATTGTTCCTCCGATGGCCCAACTGCAGCATTTTCTCTCCTCCTCCTCCGCCGCCTCCAACCTTACCCTTTGAGGTCGATGATGCCGGCGAAGTCTTGAACATGCTCTTCAGCCCATCCACCAACTTCCGGCCAAACCACTTCCCGCCCTTACGATCATCATCCCCGTTGCATGACCTCCCACTCACCACCAGCGCCTCCTGCTGCTGCCGCTTGACCACACGAAAACTCGACGACCGGACCGCCTCCACCTCGGCCCTCTTCTCCTCCGACCACCGCAGGCTCGTCCTCAACCCATCAAGATCTCGTTCCAGGCTCTCGATCCGGAGCGAGGTGTCGTGCATTGATGCTCGGAGGTGCGAGGCCTGGCGGCGAGCCGCGTCGCGCTGGAGGATAGCACCGAGGGTGAGGCCGGTCACGGAAGCGGTGGAGCTTGAATGCTTGGAGACAAGTAGTTCGTCGGGGGACGGGGTTGGGAGGTGGAGGCAGGCGTGGCGGGTGTGGAGCTGGTCGAGGAGCATCGCCTGCACGATGAAGCGGAGGGGGAGGCGGGGGTTCTGGACGAGGTGCAGGAGGCGGTCGTGGGAGAGCTTGGCGCAGTTAATGGCATGGCAGATCGCGCCCTTCTCCTCTTCCGTCAGTTTCTCCCTGTGGTTCTGTACAAAACGATGAATCATGCGTTCGTCTAGCTATTCACATTCTACATTTCAGACTGTAAACAAACTCGAAACAACGCTATGGCTTATGAACAGCAGTTTAGGAAAAGAGATGCAACGCAAACCTTTAAATATGAAAATTTGGAGGATGTACAAATCTATAAAACCCCATTTTAAGAAATGCATATATGCTTATAAAGCCTCCAATTCAAAACGTTGTAACATGAAAGTTGTAAATGACTAGTTTTATTGTAGTGCAATGAAGAAATAACCCCCACCTAAGCTCCCATGGGAAATTAATGTATACCCTTTTTCTCGAATGACATCGAACCTCTGCAAACTAATACAGCTTTCTTGTAGCCTTCACTCGATGTCAACCCAAAAGGCCTCTCTCTCACGGCTGATGGGCTAATGGGTAACTCGTATTCATGACATCCCGCAAAAGAAACCTCTGAGCTAAGTTTGGAAAAGGAACCTAAATTAAAAGGACAAATATTGACATTAAAATTGTCTAATTAGAAATGAAATAATATTGTTATTTTCTACACTAACACATTTCATTACCAAATTTTCTTTTTATCAGATTTATATATTATACAAATTCATTCATACTACCCTACAACGGCCGACCTACCTCAGGCCAAGAAACAGTAAATCTTGGAAAAATGAACTAAGTACTACACCGAGCAAAGTACCACATGAAACTAAGTGATACACATAGCAAAGAGCCCTGCTATGCGGGGGAGACACCTCTTGAATTTGTAGGAGCCACATCTTGAATCCATGTGTGAATTAATTTTTCATGTTCTGTTTGGTTTCCGAGTAATATATTGCAATGCCCACATGCTATCTTATTTTTGTAAATTGGGGATGAGAAACTCATTGTCTCAGATGTTACGTGAGTGACAAGAGTTCTTACTGTATGTGTGTTTTTCGTCTTCCAGTAATGGAGTTAGGGTTTATTACTGTCCGTATTTCCTGATCTCTAGTAATGTAAGAATGATCATTTACTATTGGCACCATTGGGTGTGTAATGATATATGGGTCTGTGTCCTTGATTATAACCAAGTTGAATATCATAATCTCATATAAGAGCTCAGTGCTAGAGTATGGACACTACAATGTTTACATTGCCTACCGTTTTATATGATCATTACCATAAATCATTGTTAATGTTCGTGCTGCTATTTACTATTATCATGTTCCATTATAGATGTGTTGGAACTTATCCAACAAGTTGGATCTTAATCCAACGTTGGACTAATATGCGGTAAATAATTATATAAGTGCTACGCTGTCATATTAAGCCCAATGTATTAGTGATCTGGTTTTAATTAATTAAATGGGCTAAATGAGTTAAACAGGTTGTGGGGCCTTTATGTGTAGAGACTATTGGGCTTCAACTCGTTGATGGGCCGAGTTGGAAACCCTAGGGCTATGGAGGCTAGCCTATAAATACTTGCAGTCATGGTCACCGGAATACACGAACAAAGTTGAGCCGTCTTTTCTACGTCCCGTCGCTAGGAGAGAAACCAAGGAGAAAGCTAAAGGGATTCTCCACGGTTGATTCGTGCTATTCTGGAAGATCATCCGCTTTGTTATAATCAGGATCTCTTTCAGAATATTAGCGATGGATTCAAGTACGCTTCCGCTAAACAGAGTATGTAATGGTTTAAGGTTCTGCATGTTCTTTATCTAGATCTGTGTTGTTTGGCTTGAACGCAAATCTAGATCTTTAGTTTCTACAAGTGGTGTCAGAGCCTGCATGCTGTGGATCTTAAATTTTTGCCTGCTCGTAGTAGATCTGATAAAAATCCGATTTTTAATCTGTTTTATATTCGGATCTGTGCAAAAATTTGGTTTTTGATTAATTTTTCCAAAAAAATTGTTTTTTTGAACCCTAGATCGGGGGCGGCCCGTCTGCCGCCCCCGTCAGGAGATCGGCGCCGGCAACGCCAGCGCCGACGCAGAACAGCAATGGACTGTCAAAAAAATTGGGTTTGTGGGGCATTGCCGCCCACCGTTAGGTTTTCGGCAAGGGGGCGGTGCTGCTGCCCCCATAGGGTCTCAGAACGGGGGCGGCTATGCGCCGCCCCTTCTCCTGGATTCCGACGACAGGGGGTGCCCTCCCCCTCGTCCGACGGCAAGAACAGACCCCCACCAAAGGTGGGGGATCTGTCGCGATAGCAAAAGAGGGGGGCGGCTGGAAGCCGCCCCCCTCCGGCGGGATCGCGGCCAAAAAGGGGCGGCGTTAGGTTACAGAGGGGGCGGCATGAACCGCCCCCCGGGGGTTTTCCGGCAACACACCCCTCACTCTCGTGGGGGGTCTGGCGATTTCACAGAGAAAAAGTGGGGGCCTGCCCCCCGTCGGAATTCAGATGGGAAAGGGGCGGCGGTGCGCCGCCCCTGTAGGTTGAGGCCGGCGCCGACCCCCCTCTGTCGACACCGGATCTGAGGGAAAGGGGCCGGCGACGGCCGGCCCTTGGTTGGGTCTAAAAATCTGCTAGGATTTCTAACCCTAGCAGACTTTGGGTCCATATTGGGCCCATTCAGATTATTATTTTTTTCCCAAAATAATTCTTTAATTTTCAGTAAATGGGCTCTTATTTTGGGCCTGTTTTGGCTACTACACAATTTTGGGCTTAAATTGAATTTTTGGTATGTTTGAACCCTATTTTGGGGCAACAATTATTTTCTTTTGAAGCCCTATTTTGAATATATTAATGCACAAATAATTAGAGGAAATAAAAAGCAATCGTGTGTATATTTACTCATTCGGTTTATTTGTGCGTTAAAATTAAGTTCATTCCGATTTTTAATTCTTTAGGCAAAATTCAGTTAAATATACATTTGGAAATAATTCTAATTTTTGTGAAATTCCACCAAAGTGGGTTACACTATTAAAATTGTTATTATTTCGGAATGTAAACGGATTAAAATACATACACCGTATGATTAGTTGCCTAAATGAATTTTAATTGATCATAGGAGTAAATTATAGTTTTTCATCTATATTTCTCCTTGTTAAGAAATCTGGTATTAATTGTGCTATGATAAATTCAAATTTTGTTGTATGTATTTTTTGGAGTGATTTGGTGTACTCATCATCCCGTCAAAGTGGGCTCTGTTGTTTGCATCATTTCATTTCTTAAAAACAAAAAGAATTTTGTGTGCATATTTTATTCATGAATGCTACATCAGCCCAAAGGCAGATTATAGTCTTTTCTACGTCCCGTCGCTAAGAGAGAAACCAAGAAGAAAACTAAAGGGATTCTCCACGGTTGATTTGTGCTATTCTGGAAGATCGTCCGCTTTGTTATTGTCAGGATTTCTTTCAGAATATTAGCGATGGATTTAGGTACGCTTCCGCTAAACAGAGTATGTAATGATTTAAGGCTCCGCATATTTTTTATCTAGATCTGTGTTGTTTGGCTTGAACGCAAATCTAGATCTGTGTTGTTTGGCTTGAACGCAAATCTAGATCTTTAGTTTCTACAAGATGGTCATCTTATCTATGATATATTTTACCATGCATTTATTATCGTTTAGCTTTATCTGGGAAACCTACATAAGTATGTCTTATTGACACATATTTTCTTTAATTTTTTTATTTTTGGGAATTTCTGTCATAAAATTCCTAATGTTCCTCCTTATACGTCTGGATTCTTTTTCGAGTCTGCCTGGCACAATTGCGTAAGTTTCTTTATCAACCTTTTCCGTTCCTTTGCTTCATTATATTCCTACAATGCATATTACTTACTGGTCTCTTATAATTTCCTTATTTCCATGCTCCCATATTGATATATTCGTTGATCCTGAACTGTAAAAGCCTGATTAATAGTTAAAAACAGAAGAATCTGTAGATTATTACAGGCGCATTACGTATTTAGGTTCCAAACGTGCAGTATCCCCTTTCATTACACAACCTAATCTTTTAGTATCGATTTTTTTTAACTGAAATAAAAATAGGCACAAATAATTTTCGTTCACTTTCCTATCATAAATAATATATACCATGCACCCTCCATCACTCCCCGTCTCTCATTAAACTCCCACGATCCCAATCGAAACGTCAAACCTATGTCATCTCACACATTTGATCCTACATGGCATTAAATGCAAGTAAACGGAGAGAGCAGGTTGTTGTCCAAACTACTAACCTCGATATAATAATCCACGACCCTATACAGCAGATCGTGGTCATGCACGAACCACGTGCGCATAGACTCCGCAACCACCCTAAACGCATCCGCCTTCAACGCCGTCAACTCGCCCATCCACCCGCCGTCGACCCTCTCACTCGCCAGCACCTCCACGCACCTCGCCGCCAGCAGCGCCGCCGTCACGTCCGGAAGAAAACCGACGCACGCACGGAGCACGTGCCCCGCGTTCTCCGCGTCCCCGGCGATCTCCTGCCGGAAGTAGTTCTCCGTCCGCCACGTCAGGCTCCCTCCTCCGCCGTCGTCGGCGTCCATCTCCAGCCAGTCGGCGGCGATCCTGACGGCGGCGAGGTTCGCCGGCGTCAGGTTGACGAACGAGTCGTAGCAGAAGATGACGACCTCGGCGAAAATGTCCGCCGTTATTCCTGGCGGCGGGTTGACGGTGAGGTCGATTGATTCCGTTAGGCGACGGCAAAGGTAACGGCTCCGAGACACAAGGGGCTCCTGCGTCAATACAATTAAAATATTTATAAACTGACTGTTAATTCGATTAATCGATGAGTGGTACTAGTCACATTAAACATTTCAATAAACATATTACATTTTCCTACAAATTTTGCCATTTTCTCTTACAGGTTCACTAAAGAAAATGGCAATCGTGTAAATAATTATAACATGCTTATCAAAATGCGAAATGTGAATAGCAGCACTCTTCGTTGATTTGATAACCGTTAAAAAATGTGGACAATGGGAAATAAATGCCCTTGGCTTATTCATTTATTGCGAGGAATGCCACCGTTCTTTTGAGCCCTGGCCCGACATTGAAAATAACATTTCGATCTTAGATCTAAAGATGAAAAGGGGAGAAGATGTCAAATATTTTGAATTATGATGGAAAATTGTCATCTTCTGCAAGTTCCCAACAAATCACAAAAATAGAAAAGTTCGCTAGCAGCATCCTACGTTGGTTGTTTGGTCACAAACATGAAAAAACTTTAAATTATGTAAATTCCTTTTGGATTCCTTTTTGGACAACAAAAAATTAAAATTTATTTATTTAGACGTGTTTGCAGAATAAAAGGGATCAAAAATCAGAGAAGAACAAGAAGACAAGCTTGTAAATCGAAATCACCTTGTGAAGATTGAAGCAACGATCATGCAATCGGACGACTACATCCGTCTTGCATCCGGTAGTCGCCGACCTGCAGAGGATCAAAGAAGCAACAGATCAAGCCAATATATATACAGCGATCATCAAAAAAATAGATTTAAAATTGAAAACAAAATGCTAGGTTATACAAACCATTGTTCTACTCTTTCGTAGAGCGAGGGCGGCGGTGAGAGCAGAGATGACGATGACTGAGGGGAGATCGGAGAGGTGGAGATCGAAGGAGTGAGAGACAGAGACTTCGACTCATCAAGATCTTCTTCTTCGTGCTCGTCTTCGTCTTCATAGATGGTGTCAACTACACCCAATTCATCCCACCCTCTCATCTGTTTTGGGGCTTTGATCCTTCCCTCAAGATTTCTTGGGGGGGAAGAGAGAGAGAGCGAGGAGAACAACTTAGCCAAAGTTGTCGCTGTGGAGCATGCAATTGAGAATGGGGTAAATGGGCAGGGAATTTAATGCGTGCATGTGAAGGGTAATAAATGGGCACCCCATCACTCCATCTTTAAATACAGGGCGTAGCAGTGGAATTTCCCACCATTTTCTGGATTTTTCTATCAACACTTGCTTCTGGATTTTAATTTGCTCAGTTCATCGATATTTTTGGACCTCCTCTTCGGGCTATTGGAATAATAGGGAATTGTTCGCAGGGTGGAGATATGTAACAAGATTACGGAATGATTGTGTTATCATTCAGTAATGTAAGTTGACTAGAAAATAATCCGTGCACAGAGTGCACGTGTCCCTCCCAAAAAACCAACTCACACACTCAAGACGCGTGATCTACACATGTGTTTCAATGGGTGCAAAATTGGGTGAAATGGAAAGAGTGGGTGTGAGCCTTGTTAGCAATACGTAATACGGGAAATATTCGGGACGTGAATAAAACGTGCTTAATTCGATCAATTTCAAAAGACGTTTGGTCAAAAATTCGGTCAAATATGCGCAATATGGGAATAATAAATAAACGAGTTAAATTGTGTTTAACCCAAATAAAAAACGCGACTAAAAATACGAATACTGTCAAGATATCATTCATCCACATGAACTTAAAAATCAATAATATCAATATGAAATAAGAGTAAAATAAGTTCTATATTCATGATTTAAGTTATATTCATAGTTTTAACCAAAATGACATGATCATACTATTATATTCCATGTAGCATGCACTAAAGCAAAGTATGATCATTAAATCATAGTTCAAAAATGATTTAAAAGTGCCCCTAAAATGCGTTTAAAACGCATAAAATGCGCAATATGGGAATAAACCGCGTTTTGTTCGTCAACCCCTAAAAAACGTGTATTTTTCCGAATAATTCAAATGGACGACCGTTTAATACGGAAACCATTTTAGACAGGTTTTAAACGCAAAAAAACATAAAAATTCGCGTTTTTTACTAACAAGGGGTGTGAGTAAGTGTATTGTGTTGATGTTTTCGAATTTTTTGATTGTGTGTGTTTTTGGTTGTTTTGGGTTTGGATATGTCTTGGGAGGTTGGGATTGGGTTTTGAGGGGGTTTTTTTATTTAGTGTTTTTTTGTGGTGATGGGGAATCCTACGTGGCACCACTCTTTGCATGCTACCTAGGACAAATGTCCTATCAACCCTCTCAAATATACACACAGTGCACGGAGCAAAAAAAACACGACACGAACAGGATGCGTTGTACCAGCGCAAACGAAAAGGAACGAGAAGTGTGTGTGCTGGTATCGTCGGGGGTAAAAGGGTAAACCCAAAAACCTTAAGGGTTATAAGAGAAAATCCCATAAGACAAAGATGCAATAAAGTGAGTTTGGGGTTTTTTTTGGGTTTTTTCAAAGTGGGATGAGGATGATTGCAAACATGTAAATATGTGAAAGTGGAGAGGTGATTGTTAAGATAGTGGGTAATGAGACATTACCACATGAGACAAACACATGAGCAATATCCTTATTTTGTATAATGGAAGTCTGCGTATTTTTTCGTCAAAAGTTCCATGTGGAACAAAAATAAACTTAGTGCGATCTTTTATATTATGGGGAAGAGAATGTATCATAATGTCTTAAATAGAAGTAGATCCATATGAAATAAGACATGCTTTATTCTCAAAAGATTATTCCTGCCTTTATGAAAGGAAATATTGATATGCATATTTCGTATGAAAGAAAAAGATCAACCGCTACTCAACACCAAATTTTGGGCTTTTTGAAAGGGCTATTTCAAGATTTAAGCAATACCATGCAAAATAATCTAGACATACAATATATCAGATCTACAAGAAATAATATACCGAATCTTAAGCGGAAGGGTAACTGAATCCATAACAACTGAAAACTGATGATCCATGTGCATGGCCTTCCAGATCAGCACGTATCCTCGTGAGAAATCCTTCGGCTTTCTCGGGCTCTAGTCTGTCGATGAGATGCAGAAAAGACGGCTCTTCATACGTGTGATCCGGGGACCATGACCACATATAAATAGGCAAAACCTAATGCCTATTAGGTTTAGGATTTAGCCCATTTTAGACCAGAAAGTCCATAGTCTCTATACATTAAACGCCCACACCCTAAAACGATACATTAAACCCCACTTAATTAATTAGATCACTTTATTGGGCTTAACTAATTTGACAGCCGGCATACATAATTATTTAATATATAAGTCCAACATTGGATTAACGATCCAATACTTCTTTGTTCCATAAAGCAATGAATATAAAGTTAAAAAAATAAAGCAAAACCGAAAACAGACCATTTTAAGGTTAAAACTGGTAAATTATATTCATTATGTTGTGAGTTGAGGGAGGCCTTTGGCCTCCATCCCCTCATCATCTCACCATTACTTCCCACTAATTGTAGTGGGGAGTCCCTTGGACTCCTAAATCCCCAATATGAGAATGAATATATAGAGAGCCATGGCTTATGCCATAGCTACTCATAATCTTAGATTGGTTTCCATCTTGGAGTATATAACACGTTATCAGCACCTTAGCTCTCAATTCTTTGAGCTTTTTCTCATGTATCCCCTCAAAAATTAATCTCCTACGCGCGAATGAATCTATTGTTGCTGCAATCCGGCTTGTGGCGAACCGTTGCGGAGAACCGTTGCGGCGATTTTTTTAAGGCGTATCGGGAGCGATATTTCAATCTACGGATTGTTCTTATCACGATCGTCCCTAGATCTTTGATCTAGAGGTAACTTTTTCGATCCCGTAGATAATTACAAAATAGAGTTTTCTATGATTTTACAATGCTTTTCTATTGGCTTGTATAAATCTGAACTATTTTGTTTAATATCAAAATTTAAAAATAATAATAATAATAATAATAATCATAATAATAAAAATAAAAAAACCCCTCCAATGAAAACCCTTCGGCTCCCCCCCCGAAGGGGGCTGCCTTCGCCGATCATCCCCCCCCCCCTGCGTCGGGGGGGGGGGGGGGCTCTCTGCACCACCACCCCACTACCCCCCCCCCCCCCCCGACGGCGGAGGGGGATCTGACTGCCGCGCCCTCCCCAGACGAGGGGGCTCTCTGTGTGCCGCCGCTTGGCAAGGGGGAGAAATAGATCTGTAAAATTCTGGGTTTTGGGGACTTTTCACATTCCCTTACAACTATCCTAAAAATTTTGTTTAGGGCTTATGTTCAATTAAATTTTTGAACATTATAGCCCATGGGCCTGCAGCCCAAAGTTTATAACAATGAAAATGATTTTTATATTTCTCATGGGCCCGCAGCCCCAATCAGATTAATAATTAATTTTGACTTCTAATTTGGGCCAGAAGCCCAGTTAATCAAATTGCAAATTAATATGATTATTATTTTTGCAATCGGGCCTGCCGCTTGCCTCTAGCTCACAAGTCTTGCGGATTATGTTATTTTATCTACTACTTTTCAATTGTTAAATCTCTTAAACATTGGATATTATGTAAAACATCTCTCTTGCATTGTTATTTACTTATGGATTATTAGGATTTTCAAACTATAATTATTTTAAGGATCCAGCGACCCCTCTGCCGTTAGTCATCTAACCTAACGGTGCATGACGTCCCCCGTGGTCCAAGAGATTATTATATTTTATAGTTTCTTTTTCCATATTATATATGCCTGAGTTATATGCGTGGTTGTTGTAACGCCTCGCTCCCCAAAATACGACCGGAGCGAGAGGGTTACTGGGGTCCGCTTGAACCAGAGCGGTGAAGCTCAGGTTCATTAAGCGTCTGTGGTAAAACGCAAGGACAGGTCCTTCGCACGCTTTTCAGAACAACCAGAATTATTCATACATTACAAGCCACATCCAGAATAATAAGCGTCTGTACATGAAAAAAAACAACAAGCCTCAGCTGTGCCGAAATACAACAATAATAACGTACTCTCAACAATAACAGAAAGCAAACTATGGCAAGAAGCAACGGAATAGCCCACTAGTTCTCCGCAGGGAGAGACTCGGCGTCTACAGCGAACTCCTGACTTTCCAAGTCAGGTGTCTCGTAAGGAACCTCCTGGTACTCAGGCTCGGGATCTGACATACATCCAAAAATATGAATGTACTAGTCATAACCCGTGCCCGCGGGCACGGTTCATTTACGATTTTCCCCCACAAAATCTTTATTCCCCAAAAAAATATTTCCACAGCCAAAATTGCGCGGAACATCAAATTATTATAAACATATTTAGCGGCACGGACGCCTTCAGTGCGGAATAACAAATTCGGCGCGGACGCATTCGACACGGAACAACAAATTAGCATAAAGAAATTTAGCGGGCGCCTTCGGCACGCATCTCCCATGAGTCGAAGAGACGGTGTGCCCCGCGTTGAGGGAGATATCATTCGACCTACAGCAGCATTCGATCTGCAGCATTAAGTGCAAGTTTTGTGTGCACTTTGCTATTCCCAAGAAACTTGCATTCCCCATAAAGTTTCATTTCCCAGAAACTTTCATTCCCCAGAAACTTTCATTCCCCATAAACTTTCATTCCCCTAGAAATATTTTTCCCTCCAAAACTTTTCACAAAATCTGATCTCAACCATTCATTTCTCAAGCTTAAATCCAAGCCGTCTTTCTACCAACCTGTTTGTCCTAGTCAGCTTGTCCTAGTCAGCCCTAGAATTCAAAAAACACGGTCAAATGTATAATAGATGTCAGCAAGGGTCTGCAAGAAGATGTTAGAACCTAAGGCAAGATATACAAATTTATACTGGATTTAAGAGGCAATTATAAATTAACGAGATAACAGTAAAATTTTAAACATGCTGATTTTAAAGCAAATACATCCTATCATGCAGTTCTAAACAATCTGACGAGTAAAGTAAAGCATGTCAATTTCACTGAGGTAACAATTTCACTTTGCAAGTTACATGTTAGTGTCGCACGTCTATAATAGGGTTCTCGCCTTTAGGACGTGATGAGTGGGTCGTTCTTCACACGGGGGCTTACCGTGATTGGTGCTAACCCACCGCATACGGGTGGTGCACTTAAAGAGAGTACCCGGTCATACGCCTAGTAGCCGCTCAACCCTAACCCCACCCCAAGATTTGTGCTGGAACACGAGCCAGCCTAGTCAACTCACATGACATCACGAAAGTCACGATTTCACCTTCGAGGCGCACGATTTCACGATGTCTCACTCTGGTTAGTCATTTTAAGACATGCAGCAATTAAGTAACATGATCATTTATCTTTTATACAACAATTTCCATGGTTACGAGAGTATCGAGCAATATTTACAACAATTTAACAAAATACTGAGCATGTGAATTTAACGAATACGACATGAAAATTGATTTTTCTGTGCTAATATTCTAAAACAAGATCCATCAAATTATATGCCGTTGGGTCACATTTTTAGCCATGAATGTCGTGGTAGTGTTTTCACGCGTCATTTCACGTGCAGGTTTTGAGTTATATAACTTTACATGCAGAAAGCTAAAAGAGCATTTACCTTCACAAATTCACTATAAATTGCATACTTGGCTGTTTTCGGTGATTTTAGTGCCGTTGGGTTCGTCCCGACGGGTACTTCGTTACGGTGATAGTGGTTCTCTGTTTTAGTTAAACAAATCCATGAATTAGACATTTCGTGAAATAAACGCATTATTAAATTAATCTCTAAAGTGGGTTCGTCTAATTTTATCGGGTTCTCCGGCTAGTGTAACGTTTATATAGGGTTATACTAACAAGGTATGCCTTATTCTATACTAGTATTATCACCCTATCAGTATTAAACAATTAATAAAATGTTGATTTAAATAATACGTAACAGGTTAACACTCGGATTTATACTAACAATTAACCGAATAATATTAAACTTCTAGTTAACATAACTAACCTAATTACCTCGGATTTATACTAACAATTAACCGAATAATATTAAACTTCTAGTTATCATAACTAAACTAATTTCCATGTCAACATAAGGGTACGTTTATATGGAAACTTTACCCACTACAACTTACATTATAAAACCTATCTAATATTTATCTTCTTAACACATCCCTTTCTTTATTAATAAAGCTAAGGCCATCATCCCCCTTTTTAATATCCCAAGGCTGACACTCTCTTTCAATACCCTCTGTCACACTCTACCTCTATTTAATAACACAAGACTATCTTTCTCATCTCCCAGGTTTTCTTCACTTCTGTTCTCACTTTTATATTTTTTTTTTGGTTTTCAAACGTTGCAGGCAAGGGAGAACCCACGCTCGGGCTGGGGGCTTACATCGCGCGGAGGGGGAGGAGGACGGCGCAGGGGGGCGGACTGCGGCGGGATCCGACGGTCCGGTGGCTTCCTCCGGCGGTCGTGGGCGGACGGCGGCTGGTCCGGCCTAGGGGATAGGGTGGAGGAGAAAGGAGATGAAGGAGATCTGGGTTTCCCCTTTTTTATAGAGGTTTTGGAATCTGAAATTATAATTTCAGATTAGTCTGTGTGTTTTTGGTGTTTGATTTGAATCTGTAATTTGGTTTTGGTTTTGAGAAGAATTAGGGAAGCTGAAGTTTGATTTTGGGGACTGAATTCGAAATGTGTTGATTTTGGAGACTAATTTGCAGGGAAGAGGGATCGACGTTCCTCTGCTGTGGTTGCTTGCTGCTGATGAAATACAGACAGGGAGGGGGCATCTTGATGGGGGAGCTGGCAGTGGGGGAAGGGGATTGAAGTGTTGGTTGGATCTCACCTAAACAATCAGTGGGATTCAACCTGGTAGATTAGATTTTAATTAGCAATTTAATTAGGGGTAAATAATTATGGTTAAAATTTAATCACGCCGTGTTAAAAATTAAAATTCGAGACGCGCTCGCGTTAACGCACAAACATAGAACTCACGTTCGAAAACATCGGGATGGTCAAAACGAAAATACGGGCACACACACAATGATACGTCTAGCAGATACCGGCCGTTACATCCTACCCACCTTAAGAAAAAATTCCGTCCTCGGAATTCTTATCAACTAAGGAGCAGGAAACAAATATGAATAACGCTCTCGTATCTCATCTTCCCGCTCTCAGGTAGATTCTCCTGGCGAGTCGCGACGCCAGATCACTCTGACTAGATCAACAGTCTTGTTCCTGAAGACTTTCTGACGTCGATCTAAGATCTCCACTGGTTGCTGTTCATACGTCAGATATGGTCGAATCGTAATCTCAGAGTAGTCCACAACATGAGAAGGGTCGCTGATATAACGACGCAGCTGGAATACATGGAAGACGTCATGAACTCCCTCTAAGGACGGCGGTAAAGCTAAGCGATATGCTACTTCTCCAACTCACTCTAGCACATTGAAAGGTCCAATATATCTCGGACTAAACTTGCCTCTCTTCCCAAATCGAATCACTCCTCGATTCGAGGAGATCTTCATGAACACATGATCTCCCAGCTGAAACTCCAGAGGACGCCGTTTAGCATCTGACCAATGCTTATAATGGTCCTGGGCGATCCGAAGCTTGTCTCTGATAGTACCCACAACATCAACTGCTTCCACTATCATCTCTGGCTCCAAGAGCTCTCTATCACCGATGTCATCCCAACTCAGGGGCGATCGACATTTCCTTCCGTAGAGAGCAGCAAATGGCGACATGCCAATGCTCGCCTGATAGCTGTTGTAGTAGGAGAACTCCCCCAGGTGCAGATGATCCTCCCACGAACCCTTGAGATCCAACATGCAGGCTCTCAACATATCCTCCAAGATCTGAATAGTGCGCTCCGACTGGCCATCAGTCTGTCGGTGAAATGCAGTACTGAACTTCAGACTGGTACCCAGATTGGTCTGCAGACTCTTCCAGAACTGAGATGTGAATCTTGTATCACGATCTGATACAATGCTCACAGGGACTCCATGCAAGCGCACGATCTCCTACACGACATAATTCACATCACGACTAGTACTAGGAGGAAATTATTAAGGTATGAGTTGGGTCATTACCTCAATATACTTCCTTGCTAATATCTCCGTGGATTGTCCAACTCGGAAAGGTACAAAGTGTGTAGACTTGGTCAATCGATCAACGATGACCCAAATGGCATCATTCTGCTTGGTACTCCGAGGTAAGCCAGTCACGAAGTCCATTGTGATGTGCTGCCACTTTCACTCTGGAATCGGCAGGGGTTGTAATAATCCGGCAATGCGATGGTGTTCAGCCTTCACTTGCTGACACACAAGACACTTGGCAACGCTCCGTGCCAAACTTCTCTTCATCCCATGCCCCGAGAAATTCTGATGAAGATCCTTGTACATCTTCGTACCTCCAGGATGAATAGAATAAGGCGAATTGTGAGCCTCATTCATCAATTCTTCTCTGATATCTCCTGCAGGTATGCTGATCCTACTACCATATCTCAAAGATCCATCCTCGTGAATCAGAAAATCTGTCTGAAGTTCTGCTTCAACATATTCTCTGATCTTCTTCAATTTAGCATCTCCATCTTGAGCAGTCTTGATCCGATCCACCATCGTCGATTGAATCTGCATGTTCATCAACGACGATGTGACTCCCGGTAGGACAGCTTCAACATCCATCTCTCGCAGGTCCTGCTGCAATCTCCACTGAGATGTGAGAATCATCACTTCGGGTAGTCAACTCAAAGCATCCGGTACGACATTCACCTTCCCTGGATGATACTGAAGGTCGATGTCATAGTCTGCCATCAATTCCAACCATCTACGCTGTCTCATATTCAGCTCCTTCTGGGTGAATATATATTTCAAACTTTTGTGATCAGTGAAAATTTTCACTTTCTCACTCAGTAAGAAATGCCTCCAAATCTTCAAAGCAAAGATAACGACAGCTAACTCCAAGTCGTGAGTCGGATAATTCTTCTCGTGGATCTTCAACTGTCGAGATGCATAAGCGACTACATGACCATGCTGGTGTAGAACGCATCCAAATCCCTTACCTGAAGCGTCGCAGAAAATCTCGAAGCCTCCGCTTCTGTTCGGAATAGCTAAGACTGGTGCAGAAGTCAGTCTCTCCCTCAAAGTAGAAAGAGCTTACCCACAAAAGTCTGACCAACTGAACTTAACATCCTTCCTCGTCAATCTCGTCATCGGCTCAGCTATCCTCGAGAAATCCTTGATAAATCTGTGATAGTATCCAGCCAATCCAAGGAAACTCCTGATGTCTGATGCCGATCGAGGTGTAGGCTATTCACTGACTGCTCTGACCTTCTCCGGATCCACTGAGATACCAGCTTCCGATACTACATGCCCAAGAAATGCAACTCTGTCCAGCCAGAATTCGCATTTGCTGTACTTGGTATATAGTCTATGATGACGGAGCGTCTCCAAAACCACCTTCAAGTGCTCTGCATGCTCCTCCTCACTTCTCGAGTATATCAGGATATCATCTATGAAGATCACCACGAACTTGTCAAGGAAGTCGTAAAAGATAAGGTTCATGAGATTCATGAACACAGCAAGAGCGTTGGTCACACCGAACGGCATGACAACAAACTCATAGTGCCCGTACTTAGTCCGAAAAGCTGTCTTGGGCACATCTTCCTTCTTGACTCTGACTTGATGATATCCGCTCCAGAGGTCCAACTTCGAAAATACTCTCGATCCACCAAGCTGATCGAAAATATCATCAATATGGGGCAGCGGGTACTTGTTCTTCACAGTGACATGATTCAACTCCCGATAATCAATGCACATCCTCCTCGATCCATCCTTCTTCTTCACCAGCAAGACGGGTGCACCCCAGGGAGATGCGCTGGGATGAATGAAACCCTTCTGCATTAGCTCATCCAACTGCTTCCTCAGCTCTTCTAATTCTGCAGGGGCCATGCGGTATGGCGCCTTGGAAATTGGTTCAGCTCCTGGCATAAGATCGATACTGAACTCCAATGCTCGGTCCGGCGGCAATCCAGAAATGTCTTCAGGGAAGACGTCTTCAAAATCTCTCACTACTGCATGCTTCTCTGGCTCAGCTATCATGGATGCAATAGTAAATCTGTACGGCTGGGCTCGGAACTTGACAGGTCCAAGCGAACGTCCTCCGCTGACAAACTCGAATACTAGGTGGTCAGGAATTTCGAATACCACTTTCTTCCGGTGACAATCGATCGTGACATAAAAAGCTCCTCACCAGTCAATACCGAGAATAGCATCGAAATTGGGTAGATCGTGGACAATGAAGTCAGCATATAATTCGTGTCCACTAACCACCAACGGGCATGGTCTACATCCTAGTGCAACTTTCACTACACCATTCCCAGTTGTAATACTCCAACACTTGGGAAATGTATAGGTGGGTATCGAGTGTTCGACTACGAACTTCCGAGATAGGATGCACTTGGAAGCTCCAGAATCGAACAGGGTCAAGGCCGGGTAAGATGAAACTAAGATGACACCTAGGGGTAACATGCAACTAGGTTAAACAAGGAATTAACTAATCAAACATATTGCATAAATAAGGAAGACTAGTCTAGAGGTTACCTGCAATCATGTCATCCTCAGCTTCAGCCTCAACGGCTGTCATAGTGAAAGCTCGGCGCTTCGGCGGATTGGCCTGCTGAAAGGCTCTATCATGTGGAACCAGAGGTGGTCCACGCTGTCCAGGTGCCGGTACGGTCCTCTGGACGGGTCCAGGTGCTCCAGGAGGCACGTGTCGAGAACCGCGGGTGCAATCCTTTGCAGCATGAGCAGGCGATCCACAGATCAAACACTGATTCAGCATCCTCCTACAGTCCTTCTTCACATGACCAAGCTTTCCGCAGAAATGGCAAACCAGCTCTGCTCGGTTGGGGACAGGTGCAGCTGGCCTTTTGAACTGTGTGGTCTAAACAGGACGAAAACCGGGCCTAGGTGCACTCCTCTGTGGCTCCATCGGGCACTTGCCTGCCTGACGTGCCCTCTTTTGATAAGCTACCTGCTCGTGCTTCTTCGCAGCTACTAGGACTTGCTCATGAATAGTAAAGGTGTACCCGGACAACACACCTTGTATGTCCAGATCTAAGCCCTATAGAAAGCGGTGTGCATAGTCCTCCTCGTCTGCTACCAGAGTAGGGGCGAATCGGATCAGCATGGTAAATTCAGTCTCATACTCGTCGACTGTCCTGGTGCCCTGCTCCAGGTTGATGAAGCGCTGCTGCATCTCCCTCTTTGCAGCCTTCGGTAAGTACTGGGCATCAAACCTCTGATGGAAAGTTGCCCATGGAATCGGCTTGATCAGCCTAGCCTCTTCAACATCCCACCAGTGACGGGCATTGTCTGTCAGCTGCTTCTTGGCGAGGTCTACCCAATCGTTCGGATTGACTCGGGCAAGACCCAAGTTATCCGTAGTGTTGCGAAGCCATTCCTCGGCCGCTAGTGGGCCCTCTCGTCCAGAGAAGCTCGTCGGATGCATCTCTCGAAACTGCTCGGCCCCAAGCTCATGGCGAGGTGGTGGAGCAGCTGGTGCAGCCTGACGTCCCTCTCGGACCAAATGGTGATGAACCTCCAGCATTTCCCTCAAAACACCAAGCATCTGGCGGATGTCGTCCTCTCCGCCTCCAGCAGCTCTGGGTTCATTTCGGGCGTTTCGTCTCCCAGCCATTCTGAGATAAGAAAAGCCCGAGTTAAACTAGCGTATGTGATCTTTCTAGATGTTTGGCCGATGAAAATATTCTCATTGTTCTGAATTCGTAAATGCAGAGAGACAGACCTGCGTGGGCCACCACCAAAACCTGTAACGCCCCGCTCCCCAAAATACGACGGGAGCGAGAGCGTTACTGGGGTCCGCTTGAACCGAAGCGGTGAAGCCCGGGTTCATTAATCATCTGTGGTAAAACACAAGGGCAGGTCCTTCGCACGCTTCTCAGAACAACCAGAATTATTCATACATTACAAGCCACATCCAGAATAATAAGCTTCCGTACATGAAAACAACAAGCCTCAGCTGTGCCGAAATACAACAATAATAATGTACTCTCAACAATAACAGAAAGCAAACTACGGCAAGCAGCAATGGAATATCCCACTAGTTCTCCGTAGGGAGAGACTCGACGTCTACAGCGAACTCCTGACTTTCCAAGTCAGGTGTCTCGTAAGGAATCTCCTGGTACTCAGGCTCGGGATCTGACATACATCCAAAAATATGAATGTATGTCAGCAAGGGTCTGCAAGAAGATGTTAGAACCCAAGGCAAGATATACAAATTTATACTGGATTTAAGAGGCAATTATAAATTAACGAGATAACAGTAAAAGTTTAAACATGCTGATTTTAAAGTAAATACATCCTATTATGCAGTTCTAAACAATCTGACGAGTAAAGTAAAGCATGTCAATTTCACTGAGGTAACAATTTCACTTTGCAAGTTCCATGTTAGTGTCACACGTCTATAATAGGGTTCTCGCCTTTAGGACGTGATGAGTGGGTCGTTCTTCACACGGGGGCTTACCGTGATTGGCGCTAACCCACCGCATACGGGTGGTGCCCTTGAAGAGAGTCCCCGGTCATACGCCTAGTAGCCGCTCAACCCTAACCCCACCCCAAGATTTGTGCTGGAACACGAGCCAGCCTAGTCAACTCACATGACATCACGAAAGTCACGATTTCGCCTTCGAGGCGCACGATTTCACGATGTCTCACTCTGGTTAGTCATTTTAAGACATGCAGCAATTAAGTAACATGATCATTTATCTTTTATACAACAATTTCCATGGTTACGAGAGTATCGAGCAATATTTACAACAATTTAACAAAATACTGAGCATGTGAATTTAACGAATACGACATGAAAATTGATTTTTCTGTGCTAATGTTCTAAAGCAAGATCCATCAAATTATATGCCGTTGGGTCACATTTTTAGCCACGGATGTCGTGGTAGTGTTTTCACGCGTCATTTCACGTGCAGGTTTTGAGTTATGTAACTTTACATGCAGAAAGCTAAAAGAGCATTTACCTTCACAAATTCACTATAAATTGCATACTTGCCTGTTTTCGGTGATTTTGGTGCCGTTGGGTTCGTCCCAACGGGTACTTCGTTACGGTGATAGTGGTTCTCTGTTTTAATTAAACAAATCCATGAATTAGACATTTCGTGAAACAAACGCATTATTAAATTAATCTCTAAATTGGGTTCGTCTAATTTTATCGGGTTCTCCGGCTAGTGTAACGTTTATATAGGGTTATACTAACAAGGTATGCCTTATTCTATACTAGTATTATCACCCTATCAGTATTAAACAATTAATAAAATGTTGATTTAAATAATACGTAACAGGTTAACACTCGGATTTATTCTAAAAATTAAATGAATAATATTAAACTTCTAGTTAACATAACTAAACTAATTTCCATGTCAACATAAGGGTACGTTTACATGGAAACTTTACCCACTATAACTTACATGTTAAAACCTATCTAATATTTATCTTCTTAACACATCCCTTTCTTTATTAATAAAGCTAAGGCCATCATCCCCCCTTTTAATATCCCAAGGCTGACACTCTCTTTCAATACCCTCTGTCACACTCTACCTCTATTTATTAACACAAGACTATCTTTCTCATCTCCCAGGTCTTCTTCACTTCTGTTCTTTCTGTTTTATATTTTTTTTGGTTTTCAAACGTTGCAGGCAAGGGAGAACCCATGCTCGGGCTGGGGGCTTACATCGCACGGAGGGGGAGGAGGACGTCGCAGGGGGGCGGACTGCGGCGGGATCCGGCGGTCCGGTGGCTTCCTCCGGCGGTCGTGGGCGGACGGCGGCTGGTCCGGCCTAGGGGAGAGGGTGGAGGAGAAAGGAGATGAAGGAGATCTGGGTTTTCCCCTTTTTATAGAGTTTTTGGAATCTGAAATTATAATTTCAGATTAGTCTGTGTGTTTTTGGTGTTTGATTTGAATCTGTAATTTGGTTTTGGTTTTGAGAAGAATTAGGGAAGCTGAAGTTTGATTTTGGGGACTGAATTTGAAATGTGTTGATTTTGGGGACTAATTTGCAGGGAAGAGAGATCGACGTTCCTCTGCTGTGGTTGCTTGCTGCTGATGAAATACAGACAAGGAGGGGGCAGCTTGATGGGGAGAGCTGGCAGTGGGGGAAGGGGATTGAAGTGTTGGTTGGATCTCACCTAAACAATCGGTGGGATTCAACCTGGTAGATTAGATTTTAATTAGCAATTTAATTAGGGGTAAATAATTATGGTTAAAATTTAATCACGCCATGTTAAAAATTAAAATCCGAGACGCGCTCGCGTTGACGCACAAACATAGAACTCACGTACGAAAACATCGGGATGGTTAAAACGAAAATACGGGCACACACACAATGATACGTCTAGCAGATACCGGCCGTTACAGTTGTTTTCTTTGTGCCTGTAGCATATTTAAAACTGCGTGGATGTTTATATAAGTTAAAATGTGTTTTGGGATCGGCCAGTTTGATACCTTTAAATTCCTTCCACTTTTATTTTCTTTTGAGAGAATTTGTAAGTGAGGATTGTATGAATAAATGCCAAAGACCGGTGTACCAACATATGAAGACGAAGGTGAAATTTGCAAAAGATAGGGACCCCTGCTGGGTTTTCCAACTTGTATGAACGGTAAATCGGACTTTGGACTTTGTACGTTTTTGGGCAACTGGCCGATCCCCACATTTTACTTATTTTTATTCTTTATGCATGAATTACATTTTAATTAACTCATGCTTATTTTAAATTGCATATATAAATGGCAAATTTGGCAAGCGTCGATTTCGAGGTTCTTGATGCTGCAGGAAAGAATTACCTGAGTTGGCGAGTGGACCTGAAGTTCCACTTGCGTTATATGGCCCTCCTTATCTCAATTTTGGCTCCTTCATCGGCCCCAGCAGCGGCCGATGCTTCTGCTAGTAAGGCCCCAGAAGCGGCCCAATCATCTAGCAGCACTCCTACCACCGTCTCTGATGTGGATAAGGCGAAAGCCATTATCTATATTAGGAGACATATAGATCGGACCTTAAAGGCCGAATACCTAATGGTAGAGGACCCATTGAGTTGTGGACAGCGCTGAAGGCACGGTATAAACATCAAATTGATGTAATATTACCATGTGCCAGTTATGAGTGGGAAAACCTCAGACTTCAGGACTATAAGTCTGTTGCTGATTATAACTCTGCACTTCATAATATCACCTCACGCCTGAAGTTGTGCGGTGAAGAAGCGACTAAGCATCGCATGTTGGATAAGACATTTGCCTCCTTTCACGAGAAAGATGCAATCCTCATGCAGCAGTATCGTGAACGCAACTTCACAAAGTTCTCTGATTTGATCTCTTGCCTCCTTAGGGCAGAGCAAAATAGAGATTTACTGTTTACCACTCATAATTTATGTCATGCTGGTATTGCCCATATCGATGAAGCCCACCATGTTTCTCCTCAGAAGTGGAAAAACAAGAAGAAGGCTAGAAAGAACAAAGAGAAAGCTGTAATGAAGCCAGCATAAGGAGAAGCACTCCAGACCAACAACAACAACAAATGAAAGAGAAACTTCACATAGAAGCGTAAGAACACTGATCAAGTGTCAATTCCTAAGAAGAACTGGGAGGATAAATGCCATAGATGTGGTATGACTGGACATTGGTCCAAAAACTGCCCCACTCATCGCCACTTCCAGGAACTGTATCAGGCAAGCCAGAAGTCTCTGCCTGAAACAAACTTGGCGGCTGTTCAGCCGCCAACGATTTTCACTGTAAAAGACTTCGAGAATGACGACCTGCTCGATTGAGCCCTATCTTTATATCTATGCATTTAAAATTACATATAGCTTCATCTTTAGCTTGCTTTTGTACGAAATTTTATTTGAATATCATTTTACATTTACTTAAATAAAATTTTGCTTTGCTTATATAGATGAAGTATGAGTGGCTTGTGGACAGTGCCTTGTTGCACTAGTGTAGCATTAATATTGCTCCCACATACAACGAGACTATAAGATGCAAACTTCTCCCCTTAAACATATAGGAATTTACCAAGTTTCAAGGATATTTCGTTTATACGAACATAACTTGAAAACTATGGATAATGAATATCTTTATGTAACTCATCAAAAGGATGGCCAGAAGACCATCTACGCACGATTCGTTGGACCCAATTCGGGTCCATATCATTACAGATATTCATCCTATAGAAAGCCAACTTGACTGAGCACCAGAAATGCCTTTCATTGTCAGAGTTTTTAGCTCTGGCACAATAGACTTGGTCATCCTGGATCAGCGATGATGAACGCATCATCAAATGAATCCATCGGAGAACCAGAAGATTCTTCAAAAGATTGAGTTTTCTTGTCCCCCTTTGTCGTAAGGGAAACTTATAAGAGAGACCTTCCCTCCTGAAAGAGAGATTAGAGTCTCCTGGCTTCATTGAGAGAATTCATGGTGACCTTTGCAGGCCTATTCACCCCGCAAGTGGCCTATTTTCGGTACTTCATTGTACTGATAGATGCATCCACTAGAGGGTCTTATGTGTGCTTTTATATTCACTCGCAACATAGCTTTCTCAAAAGCTTATAATATGGGTGAATTCACCACACATATCTTTCAAGACTTCTGCCAAGCAACTGACATTAAAATTGAACATCATGTAGCATGTTCATACTCAGAATGGGTTATCAAAGTCTCTGATAAAGAGACTCCAATGGATTTCATGTCCATTGTTAAATCCCAGTTGCCTGTTGATGTTTAGGGATCAACATACTGCATTCCGCATCGCTTATCACGATACGGCCCTCTTGTGGCCATATATTATTGCTGATGCCACTTGCTTATGGTTTACCACCAAACATATCTCATTTGAGAGTGTTTTGATGTGCTTATAATATGTCCCAATAGCACCAAGTCTTGATAACTGTGAATTTGATGAGCAAAGTCTCATTGAAATATGCACGCAGTCTATAAAAAGCCTGAAGCTTCTGAGACCATATCATGGGACACAAAATTCCTAATCTCGTTATGATCAACATACTTTTTCTGTGTGAAGATGAGATCCAGAAGATCCTTCACATTCAGAATAAAGTACATCAATTGCCGGATAAATTTACGGACAACCAGAAGATTGTTCGTTCACACGTCCCTGCTACGAACACGCCAGCTAGGATTGACATCTCCAAAGATGGATGCAATCCACCAGCAGCAGAATTGGTTGTACCTCAATTGAAAAGAGGACGCCCGCCAGGTTCAAAATATAAAGTTCCTCGAAAGAGGAAGATTCCTAGATATATTAAAATGATCCCTCCAAAGGATACTGAGCTCAGACCAGCAACCTATCCCCTCCTAATTTCCCCTGCAGAGGAAACAACAGGAGAAAAATCATTATATTACGTACGTACTGGAGAGGTACTGGACAAATATAGCACAATCGTCGACGACAGTTTTGCTTTCGCTATTACCGTTCACGTCGTTGAATATGACGATGACGTCAACCCACTTTTCTATAGTGTAAATGCATAGATTGGCCAAAGTGGGACGAGGCAATAAAAGTAGAGCTGGACTCACTCTTGAAAAGCAAAGTTTTTGGACCAGTAGTCCATACACCTGAATGTGTAAAACCTGTGGAATATAAGTTGGATTTCATAAGAAATTGAAATGAAGATAATGTGATCATTTACATACTAAGCCTAAACGTCTCTGAAAAAAACCAATAAATGCAACTCATGGACGTTGTGACTGAATATCTATATGGCAATATAGATATAGAGATCTATACAAAACTTCCAGAAGGGTATACTCTACCCCCAGAGATGAAAGAGAGACGTAGAAACGTCTTCTCCATAAAGGCTTCAAAAATCATTAGATGATCCTAAGCAATATTCTGTCCGTGTATCTTTTTCGAAAGATCGTTGACAGGATTTGTGATAGTCGTCGTATATGTGGTCGATTAAAATCTAATAGGATCTCCTGCAGAGACCATTGAGATATCTGATAGCCTTAAGCATACCTTGGAAATGAAATACCTAGGCATAACAAGGTATTGTCTCGGCTAACAGATTAAACACCTTCGTGGTGGAACCCTTTAATATTCTTCATACAACTGGAGTTTATGAAGAATGATGTCCATTTGCAATCTATTAAAAATGGATGCTTATTTATGACACCTTCCAGTTGCTGGAAGAGGGGGAGGACATCCTCGGTCCCGAAGAGCCTAGCTCTAGTGTACTAGTTACACTTCTTTATCTGGCCAACTGCACGTGTCTTTGATAGAACGTCTGCAGTAAAGCTGTTAGCCAGATTCAGTGATGTCCTGGAGAACACCACTAGACCAAGGATAAGCTGCTTCTGCGTAACTTCCAAGGGTCAAGGAATATATATCGCATATGCAGGTTTAAAGATCATCGCGATGACTAAAACACAAAAGGCCGGCCGCCTCCTAAAGATCTACACATCATCCTCCAAAGTCTACATCTTCTGAGAAGCTCATCATCCAAGAAGCAAGTCTTGAAAACGCTCAGTCAGGTCCAGCAGTATCTTGCAGACACAATGAAGACTGATTCAAAGAATACTTTAGTGGAGTCATCTACCAACTTCGAAGAGCGTTCCCCTCCAGAGCGCCACTGATATCCAATAGCCGCTAGACGAGTGAAACTTGTATAGATGAGTGATGATTGTATTTTCTTTTAGAACATAATGGATGTATAGACGAATAGGAGATGATTGTATAGATACATAGGAAATCTGCAAGCCTGAAGCTTGTACAGATCAGGGGGAGTCCCTCGATAGTTGTACTCTTTTCCCTTAAGCTGCTGGTTTTTCCCACTGGGTTTTCCACAGCAAAGGTTTTAACGAGGCAACATCAGTGGCTCAAGATCCAGAAGTATCCATCTCATTAGCATACTGAATCCTAGAGTATTCATGTGCTTAACCCAAAGGTAATGGAGAGATGAGGGGGAGTGTTGTGAGTTGAGGGAGGCCTTTGGCCTCCCTCCCCTCATCATCTCACCATTACTCCCCACTAATTGTAGTGGGAAGTCCCTTGGACTCCTAAATCCCCAAAATGAGAATGAATATATAAAGAGCCATGGCTTATGCCTCCATCTTGGAGTTTATAACACATTATAGATTATAAAAGGATCCGAAATTTTTTTTGATACATCAGAAAGCTGGTTAAAGGCGCGCGCACATTCCGCATCCACCAGGGCCTCTTTGGAAAGCGGTGGTAAATGCGGCTGGACCACAGTCCTTTGGCAAGGATTCGAAATTTCATTCTTTGATTAAATCATAGTCATAATACGTACTATAAAATTACATACAATATACAATTTTTAGTAGACTGCAAAATAGATCATACAAAACTTATGATGAACCATGAGATGCAGTTCGATTTGGATTATTGAGATCGGGTTATCTATATATTTTTTTAAATGTGAATAAGGATATATCAAAATATATCATACAATTGGATACGGAAACTGATCCAGATATTTTAAATGTATTTAGGATATGATACAGACACATACATATGATATATGACAATATATTTTCTTCACTAGGCATTTATATTTAGGTAATATTATCCATTCTTATATAACTATTATACAGTAGAGAAGGCTTGTCTTAGATGGCATGTTTGTCTCATGTGGTGATGTGACATAGCCATGTGACCATGTCACATTGTCACATGGGATGCCACCTAGACAAAACCGCATCCCCTCACTAATTTACATGGTTGTCATTTCCTCCTCATCCCACAATCAACCCAAGCTCACTTATTTACATTCTTGCCCTAGGGGATTTTTGTACTCAAACCCCAAGGTTTTTGCATTTATCCTTTTCTCCGACGATACCTACACATACACCCACACTTCTCACTCATTATCGTTTGCGCGCGTGCACCGCTTCCTATTCATGGGGTGTTTTTTTGCATAGGTGCACTGTGCATGGGTTATTTCTAGTTTATTCTATAAAAGATGAGCTTGTCCCATATGGCACCCATTGTGCCATGTGACAACAAGAGGGGGGTGTCACATGGGATGCTCATCCCACCTCCCAAAATAAACCAAAAGCCACCCAAAAAACCCACTCACACTCGCACAACACCCAAAAATAAACACACTTTCACACCTCCAATCAAAAAAACCCAAAATACCAAGAAGCTACCCATACTCACCCTCACTCTTTCCATTTGAACTGGTTTGAGTCTCGCGTCATGATTTTGTTGGGGGAGATTGATTAGCAGTGCACTTTGTGCACATGTTATTTTTAGTCTATTCTATAACAGATGAGGTTATCCCTATGTGGAGGGGGTTGTCCCTGCTGGGATGGATGGGTGAATAGTGTATATGGAAATGATCAAAAGCCATTTAGAAAATTCTACTTAAGTTTACAATTAGTATTACTTAACAAACTTAAACAATAAGAATTATAACTTTCTAAAGAGTATGCAGCAGAAATAACACAAGCAAGATATAATATCACAATACAAAAAATGAGAACAAGTACAAACACAGAAATTACCCTAATTCGGGTACCTTGTAGCCTACTCCAGCACCCAGCTCTCACTTGACTAGTTCCACTATTTTACCAAATAGTACAACACCTTTTCCAAAGAGGATTTCTACAAACAATCTTTTCCCAAGAGAAATAACAATTCACCTCCTCAATGCTTGAGGATTTTCCACTTACAATGAAGAAGATGATACAATTTACCTATAGTCTTGCTTGAAGCCTTTGTGTGATTGTATAACTATTGGAGATGACTTGATCTCTAATGATAAGAATTATGACTTTGGGAGATCAAAGAAGTTTGAACAATAAAGATTGAAAACTTTCGAAAACTTTGGCGAAGAAACAAGAGGGTTCCTGTTAAAAATTTTGAGCTTAAAACAATTTTTCTCTTCAAAAATTGGTCATTAAAATCATGCAATAAAATCTAAACAACCATCTATATATAGGTGAATTTCGGATCAAGACAGATTGTTCAAAATGCCCCTTCAACGTCTCTCCAACGACTAGTTAAAAGGTAAGTCAAATAGAGTCGTTGTGGATTGGGAGTCGACCTCTTTACAACTGGAAGTCAACTTCTGGCTCAGGAATAGACTTCCTACACAACAGGAGTCGGCTTCCTGCAAATTCCAGAAAGTCTCAAGAGCAGCTGTCGACTACTTTACATCTGGAGGTCGACTCCTTTTCTGAGACACAGATTTGTATCGAAAAAGAGCGGGATACACGATTTAAACATTTTAAATCATTTTTAATGTATTCCTAAGTGTGTGTGTGTGTGTGTGCTTCAACCAAGGCTTTGACGTGCTAAGACAAGAAATAAAAAATTATATCCTAAATAAGCTATTTCATTGAAGTCCATGATGCAATCTCGATACTTCAAGCTCCTTGTCTTGCTCTGTTTGAGTCTTGGCATTGTTGAACTCACTGATCCATTGAGTGCTTCTTTGGCTTTCCTGAAGCTCTTATACCTGCACTCATAGATATTAGATGATACACGTGCTCATAGTCAAAACTACACGGTGTGTCACTCAATATCTCAACATCCTCTCCTTTTTGATAATGACAAATATGCATGCATAATAATTAAAAATCTATTATACATTTGACAGTGATTTTTGAATTCTA
This sequence comes from Scilla litardierei, assembly GCA_030789695.1. Lineage (NCBI taxonomy): Eukaryota > Viridiplantae > Streptophyta > Magnoliopsida > Asparagales > Asparagaceae > Scilla > Scilla litardierei. Next base: position 195,984,699 of record CM061134.1, on the reverse strand, counting down.
GGGCTGACTAGGACAAGATAAAGAGTGGCTGGGATTTGATCTTATGAAATGGAAGGTTGAGATGAAGCTTTGAAACCATGAATGAGACCCTTGAAATTTGGTCCAGCCTTGAAATTTGGTCCAGCTTTGAAATTTGGTCCAGCTTTGAAATGATGAGAGCTTTGAAATCATGAATGTGAGCTTTGAAACTTGGTCCAGCTTTGAAATTTGGTCCACCTTTGAAAGCAGCCAGTGAACATGTTTCAAGATGAGGCGTCCGCTAAATTTTCTTACGCTGATTTGTTGTTTCGAGCCGAATTTGTTGTTTTACGCTAATTTGTTGTTCCGTGCCGAATTCCGTGACGAAGGGGCCTACACCGAATTTGTTGTTCCGCGCAAAAGGCACCGAATTTGTTGATCAACGCTAATGCACTTTGGTTATTAAAATGTGTGCGATGACTAGCGGCCGAAGGTGCCCGCGCCGAAGGCGCCCGCTAAATTTTTGTTCGTTTAAATTTTGACAGGGGGAATAATTCTTGGGGAGAACAAAGATTTTGATGAGATATCTTAAATGAATCGCGCCCGAGGGCGCCCGTGCCGAATCTACATTTTTGTTCGTTTGAATTTGGGAAGGAGAAATAATTTTTCGGGAGAACAAAGATTTTGCAGGAAAATCTTAAATGAACCGTGCCCGCGGGCACGGGTTATGACTAGTACTTACATATTATCAACACAACATGTTAGTAAGCAATTATATGCTCTGGATACCAAGTATTGTAATACATGTAATTATGCATGTGAATCTAATATCTCTCTCACTTTTGTTATCATTAAAAAGGAAATGACATATAAAGGAAATGACATATAAGTGATCTCCCCCTTTTGAAAATCAAGTAAAAATATTCTTCCCCATAGCAAATATACATAACTCTCTAAATACATGCAAAATGACATGAGTCTCAAGAAAGTGAAAGTGACTCAATATCAAGTGTTCTAACAATGAGGAATGCATAAACTAAGTTTTAACATATCAAATAAGAGAATACCACGTCACGCATTGAAAAATATTACCAAAAATCCTTAGGCTCCCCCTACAAAGTTTCTCATTATTTTTATCATCTGCTTGAACTTATGCATATTCTTTTGAATTTTGGGGGCTAACTTCTAATCTTTTCAAATGTGAGTACCTGAATCAAAATATCTTGGTACTTTTTCTTTCGAGTCCACTGGATTAGTCATATGTAGTGATATCAATCAATAAGGAACCAACCCCTTTTGGGTTTATACTTTCCCATCACAAGAAAATCTATAATTTCTATTAAAATGAATATTGTTCATGAAACTAAAAACATATTCATCTTTCATTTGAATAGGCTCTTTTTTGGGTATCCAAACTTTGACAAATCTATTTTTAGTTTTATGAACAATGTGATGATGATGAGTAGCCATATCTTTTTGAGTAGTCTTGTTATATCAAATTTGCTACTTGATGGTCTTTGAGATCTAATCAAGTCATCTAGCTTTTCTTTACCCCATTAAACATATCCATATTTCTACATAAGTCTTCATGTTTAGCCTTAATGGCAGAAATATTATATTCTAGGTTTCTAATCAATCACTTAGTTCTTTAAACTCATTACTAAGCAATCTATTCTTTTCTATTAACTCATTATTCTTGCTCCTCAATTTTATATTTTCTTCTCTAATCTTTTCTAATTCAAAATTAGAAGAATTAGTATTACAAGTTTTATACCTTTTTAAGAGTCAAAAGTTCTCTTTCTCATATTAAGCATACAACTTACGAGTCTCATCCTCCCAATCGCACTCATCATTAGTATAATCATTATCGCTGGAGTGTGGGTAAGAGTTTATCTCATTGTCCTCAGCCATGAAGCACATGTAGGCTCCTTCTCTCTTTTCTTCTTCTTCATCTTTAGATGAGGAATCATCGAAGCTTCCTTCCCCATTGATCACCCCTATCCCAAGCCACAAAAGGTTTCTTCTTGGGTTTCTTGACATTTGCTATGTTTTTTTTTCGTTTTTTGATATGAGCTTAGCTATTGGGCAATCTCTCTTCAAATGACATGTCTTGTTGCATTTAAAATAGATAGGAGATTCATTAGATAGTTAATGTTTGATTCCAAGTTTATCTATCTTACGAATTTTTCTAAAACCCTTAGAAATGAGAGCTAGTTGCTCTTCAATCTCATCTCCATCTCCTCCGGCTCCGAGGTGGCTTTGAGGTGCTGCCCTTCTTCTTGCCTTGCTCCTTGTCCTTTTGTTGTAGTCGGAGCTCTATGCCATAAGGTTTCTGATTAAGTCTTCATAAGGTTTCCGATTAAGTCTTCCAAGGTAAGCTTGGAAAGATTGTTCCCTTCCTCAATGGCCGTGACATTCCTTTCCCATTCGGGTGTGGTAGATTGTAAAAGAGTGGTCACATGGTCACTTTGTGAGTAGCTCTTGCCAAGTCCTCCAAAAGTGTTGATGATCTCTATGAAGCGAGCGTACATATCTGTAGTTGATTCTCCTGGATGCATCGCAAAATCTTCTTACCTACGAACAAAAAGAGAGGTTTTTGAAGTTTTAACTTTAGAGTTACGTTCGTGAGTTACCTCGAGAATTTTCAAAATATCTCACGTACATATGTATTGTTGCGAGATGTATGCCCTCGATGCAATTTATCTCCGTGTATCTATACAAACATCTTGTTCAAAATTACAGTAAGCTGTATGGTAAGAATTTATCTAAGTTAAATCATAATGTAGTTATCATTAGAAATTAACTTAGGTAAAGTCCTGAGACTTAATGTTAGGTCAAACATATATCTAGATGAGGATCTCGAACATGGAGAAGTGCTTCACCGTCGGTAGCATAAGTTTAGACACGTTCGTGGTCATAGATGTTTTGAGAAAAGGATATCGAAACATCGGATAGAACATTGTGTCTTAGTCTTCATCTATAGCGGTGACGATGATCGCATGGTCATTCGACTTGGCGAAGTCGGAGACGAGATACCGGTGCTCATTGGAGAATGAGTTCATTGAACGACCCACAAGAGTTATCATATGGTTATGATTGACAAATCTGTGAACGATAACTCTTAGTGATGATAGGCAAGTTGGTCTTTGACTTGAGGTCATTGTACGAACCTGTACGTGAATGATGTCACTTAGATCTCTGACCTAGCTTCAAGGCTAGGCCTATCGAAAGGTCTTTGGTTGGGTGACATTTGAAGCGTGCGAGAAGAGTAATGACCAAGATAGGATTCGTCTCTCCCGGTCAATGGGAGTTAGTGTCGTAGTATTAGTTCGGTCTTTAGTGAAAACTCTGGCCAGAGTATGTTGGAAGTTGTCCAATATTATTTGACTAAAGATCGATGGAAACTAACCGGCTTCAAGCTATTAGGGTTGACAGTTTGACCGTACCTTAGGCTTAAGTTAAACGACATAGTTTTGACGAAGAGACTAAAACTGCGGAATTCATCACGGACACAGTCAAGGTGGTCCAATACTCATGTCAATGAGTTAACCACATAATTATGATACTGAAACAGGGACGGTAACTGCTGCTTGTGGTCACTGCCGTATGGGGCTTTGAGCCCAACCTGTAGTAGGACCAGGCTGTAGGGTCTCACACAGAGTGCGACCTTCGTCTAGTAATAGGTAAAAACATTAGGGAGAATATGTATTTGATGCAAGGGATAGAAAACTGCATTTGATGCAAAATATTATTTTTAAGCTTAGATAGGGACTATTTTTTCATATGATGCAAAATAAGATAAATGTGTCGTAAATAGTTTACGACAATATTTAATAAAATAAACACGCAGAAAAGTTTACCTGTAAGACGGGAATATCCCGGTGTAAACATAGGTTTGAGCGGTGTCCAAAACGGACGCCAAATGCAAAAGATATGCCCAAAACCGTCTAAAAGGCACTATAGGCCTTGCCCATGCCCAAACTGGGCATGGGTCAGCCCAAAACCAGACCAGGTCCAGGCAGCCTAGGCCTGAATGCCTAGGGCGCCAGGCCCAGGTGGCATGGGCCTGGGCGCCCGGCCCAGGGCCCAGGCGGCCCAGGGCCCAGGCACCCTGGGCGCCAGGTGTCATGCCATGTTTTGAACTATACGTGTATTCTACTGTATACACGTGGTATTTCTACTTACGATGCATACGTAGGCATGATATACTTGTGTGTGTCGATGTATATATCATAGTGCATGGGGGTTGTGCCGTAATATGTGACTAAGAGAAGAGAATGCAAAAGGTGAAAGCGGGAGAAGTGCGAATGATGTCGTATGTATTATATAACGCGTAAGTATTAGACGTGCGTGTGTGATGCATGTATGCATGCATGGATGTGCATGGATGTATGTAGGGAGAGGGATTAGGGGTTAATGGCATCCCCGTAAATTTTTAGAAAAGTGAGGGGCAAAATGGTCATTTGGACTAAAGGAGGTGTGTGTGTATAGTAAAGTGGTGTGCGCATACAGTAATGGCAAACTTGTAAATACCTAAAAGTTGAGGGGTAATTTTGGGGGGTATTTTAGTCATTTTAAATAGTTCATGGCTTATGGAGCAAGCTAAGAGTGTGTAGATTTTTCTTTAAGAAAATCTTATCTTTCTTTCTTGAACTTTCTCTTCTCTTCTCTCTTTCTCTTTTCCTCTTTTCCCCTAGCTATGACCGGCCACTCTCTCCCCCTTTTCTCCATCTTCTTCAATTCGAAACCCTAATTAGTCCTCCCAAAAATCAAGAAGCACAAGTGGGAAGTTGGAGAAGAAAGAAAGAGGAGGATGAGAGGAAAACCAAGCTTTGAGGTAGGGATTCAACTTGGAATTGGAAATATGTTTAGGGTTTCATTCTAGCATGTTTTTATATCATTTTACTCAATATGTAGTATTGGTAATTAAATTAATGTGCCATGATTCAATTCCAAGCATAATCCCTTGAAATTCCAAGCAAAACCATCCCTTTTGAAATTCTGAAATTTTGTTGCATGTTGTTGCTGGAATTATGATTACTGTAGCTTGAATTAAGTTTCGAAAAAATTATATACTTGTAGATCTTTAAGTTCTAACCCAAAATCATATAAAATTTAACATATGTTCAATTCAGAAATTATGAGCAAAACTTCCATCTTTACAACATGTCTGATTGACATTCAGTCTGAACATAGTTTAGTAAAAAGGACCTCAGTACCTGCACACACAATGGAATTTTATGTTCTTGGTCTCATTGTAATGTTAGCAGATTTTTCTACAACTTCATCTCAGTGCATAATTTTTGAAATTCTGACTGAAACATGTCCAAAAACAGCAATCTTTATAGCCTTTAGAATCTGGCTGAAAAACAGATTTGACAGGCTTCACCAATTAATTCATCATAAATTATATTGTCCACATTTCTGCATGAAATTTTATAGGTGAATCTAGGACTACATATCATCAACTTTCATTTGGATAGTTTTGTCAAATTCACAAGAGAAATGAATGGAATGTGTTGATCTTTATGGCTGTCCTGACAATTCCAGCAAGCTGAGTATTTGGTTGAATATTGAATCGTGTGGTGATGTTAATTTTCCATACCATTATGCATGAATGTTGTGCTACTTGAAGGAATGCTTAGTTATGCGTTTGTTATTAAATTTGATGACGTGACAATATTCGTTTCTATGGCGCCTACCACGTGTTTGTTGAATTGCCCCAATGAATGTGAAGTTAAAAAACATGAGAATTGAGCCTATATGCTCTTGTATCAAGAACCCTGTTATAAATTGATGATGTTGGAGATATGGATGGCATGGCTACACTATTATACGTAAATGTGTATGTGATGTGATGGAGGGCATGTCACGTGAGTGCATGACTGAGATTGTTATGTGATGATGCGATGACTGAGGGCATGGCACTTAGGTGCATGACCCGTGTTGATGAAACAAAGTTACTGAACATGTACCATGCCACCATGATTCCTATAATGGAACTTATCATCCTTAACTGATGTTTGAGAATGTCTCAATCCCCTCCAAAAGGGAGTGAGCTATTAAAACTGGGGCTTGGGGAAAATTTGAGTAAATTATGGGTATGAGACCTGGACTACGAAGATGGGGAGGTGATGATGTGATATGTGATGATTATTTTCCACTCTCCTTTACATGGAATGGAGGGGCATTAACGTTGTGATGATGTGGTTTGGGTGTGGAGAGGTATATGGTGGAGAGCCTCACTCTTGCTACTGTCCAAGGAGGAGGCGGAGATGCCCGGTGTACAGTGCCCATGTCCACTGCACCGTGTGCCATACTTACCCCAAACCTTTGGGATGAGGCCCGTGAGGCAGGTCCCCTGACAGGGCAGGGTGAGAGGCCCAGCGTACAGTGCCCGTGTCCACTGCGTCGTGTGCAGTTTCCACCCCAAATCTTTGGAGTGAGGTACAGGTCCTGGTATCACACAGTTTATCCAAGTTTCCAACTAAATGAATTAATAGATAAGTGTTCTATTTGTTACTCCTCCTGCTGGTAGCACTTCCCCTTTCCCTTTTACCTGCCTTGCTTATGGCATTGTGTTATACCTCTGGCACTTGTACTTATCTTATTAGATAATGTTTGCTTGAACACTTGTATTATTATTCGTGCTAACCCTTTTCTTGCAATAGCTCGGCATCAAATCGCAGGTATGTTCCCTTACTTAGTTTTTTACTTTCCACGACATTATTCAGTTTACGTGCCTTATTTCTATTACCTTGCCATGTGGTTGATAACCTTAAAATAGTGTTCCAAATCCAAGTTGGTTTATACTGGGGCACGCATTGACATGCTCCTCCCCATTTTTCAGGTAGCAGGGGCAGGTTGGTTGGTGATGACTTGGAGTTGGGTTCTAGGGGTAGCATGTGGTGTGAGCTGTAGCTTGTATTGTGACATGGTTGTCTTGGGAGGTGGAGAGTGGCAGTGTATATGTAGTGATGCACCTGGACTATGTATATAAATGAAAGTTGTTATATATATAGTGTTGTTGTTTTATGTTACTTCTGATGTTGGTTTGATATTATAGTGGAGCCTCACTTGTACTATCCCAGCATGTGAGCAGTGGCATGCATGTTCTATTTCTCAATTCCCTCTCTTTTTCTCGCATCACCCTCACTCTTCAGGATACTTGAAAAATAATTTTGTAAAATTCTGGGTATTCTGGGGATCAGGGCGTGACTCTAGGCGCCTGGGCGCCCAGGACGCCTGGGGCGCTCTGGGCCTGGGCAGCGCCCAGGCTGCCCTTTATGGACAGTGGGGCCTACATAGTGGGCCCCAGATCTGGGTTCATGAACCCTAGATCCGTTTTTGTGCTAACGGCTGATTTTACACGAAAATCTAGTTTTGGTGTCATCTTTGGACGATCAATTGAGGGTTCAAACGGACTCCGATTGACTCGCCGTTTTTTCCTACGCGTTCACTGTTTAGCGCCCTTCAATTTGATGGGTTGTATCAAATGTGAAGCTCAACGGTGAGAGAGTTAAAATTCATGGAAGTTTGGCCTTTATGAAAGGCAAACTAACTTGAATTATTTAACTCCAAACTTTAGTCCCACATCGGAAGTGGAGTAAATGGGAGGGGTCAGCCACCTATATAAATTGGGGTATGCTCCCCTCCTCTAAACTCGTCCCAAGCTCTAGATCTGAGCAGCTCCTAAAAATGTTAGAGCACGCTCAGATCTAGGCTTAAATTAAATATTCTCTTCTCCATATGATTTCTGCCTTACTCCTGAAGGGCTCTAGCAAAGCCTCGAAGGGGTTCGGATCCGATCCGAAATCTTGACGAAGGTTCACACTCGGGTGAAACTTTCTTCGGCGCGTGGTTGGCTCGGCGACAAGAGGATTTCTTGCCTCGGGATGCAAAGCGGTTCGAGGATCGGTTCGACGGGGGACGGGGAGCGGCTCGGAAAACGGAGCGGTACACCTTGCTTGTACTAAGGCAAAGTTCCAGGTAAGTAAATTTAATTAGCGTTCTTTTAATTTAATCGCAGTAGCTTAGCTCCCTCTTGGGATGGTCGAACCCATCACAAGTTAGCAGAGATCCGGGCTAAGGGTCTTGAACCTTAGGGTCTCGTTAAATAGATTAACGTGTCTATTTTTTCCGCTGCATTCTTTTGCGTATGTGGTCCATCCGACTTAGGACGGACACAGAATGTGCCCTAAGGGTCCATAAAAACCCTACATGTATATTATACATTAGCTTAAATTAATAATCATCAAATTTATTTTCAAAATAATAGCATTAACATATATTCAACAAATTTTTTCCTAAATATAATAACCAAACTAAGCGATTCAACAGAAATTGATGAAGTAAATTTTTTTCACCCCAAATACGAACTAAATCATAAAACACATTCTTTTCCTACATTTCCCATCAAAAACCCTAAATCAAATTGCATCCCAAACTCCACTAAATTCATCAAATCAACAACTGACTCCCCCTTCAGCGAACTCCCTCCCTTCTCAAGGGTGACTAGTCCACCATCAATGGCAATGATCTCCGTCTCCATTCAACGAACAACCCCTCCAACGAGCTCTCCCTTGCAAGCATTGTGCACTGAGAAAATTTCCTGAAGAAGCCGAAAGAAGTGAAGGTGTTTTGGCTTAAGGACATTTTTGGTATTTCCGGTTGTGCACTGAGCAAAAACTTAACTAGGTCTAAATTAAGAAATTGTGTTCGGAATAAAAATTTAACATGTTGTGCTCTGAGCAAAACGACATGTTCGAAAAGTAACTCCCAGATCCGACTCGGTCTCTTAGGGTCGTGCCGTGAACGACTTGCACCATAGACAATAGTTAGGGGGGTCGGATCTGGGTTCCGACCCAAATCCCATCCGATGCTTAAGTTAGTCACCACTTAAGAAAGGCTTGGGGCTATTAAGATCGACCCAAGGGAGATCTTCCTGATCCCATCACCTCAAGCATATAGATGAAGAAATATAAGGGTGGAAGGAATGATTTTGTCAGAGTACCTCCAATTTTGTACCTCTGGCCTCCCCTCTACAGTTTGCCTTCTCTATATTTATAAGTTGTAGTGTCTCCTCAGTATCGTTGGCGTACAACGGTCGCCCATTATGGTGGCACGCCCATTCCTGAAAGATAGGCAAAACCGCCGTTCACTCCTCCCGTCATTTATGAGCCCATAATCAAACACTTCCTTAAGTTGCGGGAGCCTCAACGGGCAAATTAGGTGTGGGCTTTGACCAGGCTAGTGATTTGCCTTTCTTACGAATCGTGCAGGCCTAGTGGGCTGAGATATCCTTCATTCGGTCTTTTATAACCCTTGTGAGAAAGTATTCTCTTTCCACGAGGGCCAGCCTAAGGATTCAACAATGGCCCCCATCACTTGACTTCACACGTTTCGACGGTTGAGTTCAAGTGATGTGATGCCTCATTAATGGGGCACGTCAGTTGAGGTAGGGGTATTTAAGTTTAAGCGCCAGAAAATAACCCTTGCATTCTTTTGATTTGGCCGTCGCGTTAGTTCAAGGGTCGAGATACGAACGCATATAGATCATTACCATGCGTCCCTCGATGGGCACGATTCATCGAGTTCATTGCGAGATTTCATAATAAAGACGGCGGAAGAAAGGGACTCAAGCGTTTTAGGGCTTTCATACCGGAACTTCGCCTTCGAAATTTTTTATCATGGCCTCTTCTCCAATGCCTCATGTTTCTACTGGAACATCGATCTCTACTTCTCAGAAAGGCAATGAAAAAGTCGTTATTCCTGTTGTCGTCTCTAATCAAGCTTCCCGAGTAACTGCTGACCAATCCTTGATTTTCAAAATAAGTATACAAGATGCTATTATCAGGTTCGATTGCCACGACAAGAGGAAAGAATCTGCTTCCCTGGCGATTGTGAAGTTGGGGTGTATGTCAAAGCCTTTCATCATGGGCTTCAATTCCCTATGCACCCCTTTATGCTCTGTGGGTTGAGCACAATAGGGATTCCTCTCTGTCAACTAGTGACAAACTCTCTGGGCATTCTTGCCAGCTTTATCTTATTGTGCATGCTAAGTAGTGTTGCCCCATCCATGGGATTGTTTAACTTCCTCTTCAAGGTGTTGCTTTCCATATCTCCTGGCTGGTTCATGATGACTGCTCGACAAGATATGAAATTGTTGAATGATCTTCCCACTTCGAAGCCGAAGTGGAAAGAACAATTTGTATTCGTGGTATTCCCCAGCGAATCGAGTTTCATTACTCAATAGTGGAATCTGGAATTTGCCTTGAATGATGAAAAATCTCATTCTGAAGAGGAGGACAAGGCCGATGGCATTTTGTTAGAGGAAAAAAAGGTCGACAAAGAAGCTTTTATCAGATGAATTATTGCTTAAAACCATTTGGTCAAAAGGTCGAACACCTCATTTACTCTTTGGCTTGATTTTCTTTTCCTTGAGATCTCCTTTTCTTTTGCAGTAATGATTGGGCAAGAATATCATGTCGAACCAGAGGTTCGTGAGGCGCTCGAAGCCTCTATTAGAGAGATCGAAATGAATCCTCTTTCTCCTCAGATGGCTCCTTCTGAGGATAGTCCTCATGAGGTTGTTGATGATCTTGCGTTGGTGGTTCGAGAGATTCCTCCATCGAGTCTGTCATTAAAGCAGAGGAGTAAGCAGCCTTCGGTCGAGGCTTAGAATATTGAATCCAAGAAGAAGAAGCGGAAGAGATGTTGACAGTTGCAAACTTGGACTCGTCCGAGGCAAACATTGTTTCTGTTTCGACCAAAATCCCCACACAAACTAGAGTCTCATACTCAAAGGGACCTTCAGATGACTCATCTTCATCTCAAGAACTGATTCTCTGTGAAGATTCATGGCCATTAGGTGGTTTATTTCCTCAGGAGCCCCTGGCGGAAAATATCCCGTCAGAGTTCAGGTCGTTTTTCTGGCGGATAGGTCGCCTCAGGCTCCGTTCGAATGTCCTGAACGGGAGCTTCATCGACCCGCTTTTCCCGTGAGGAAAAAACGAGTTGGCAATCTTGGGCTACGGGACTGCTTCTCGACTTATCGAGAACTTAACTCTTCCTCCGGATATAGATGTTTTGGAAAGAGTTGATCGAGTCGTAATATAACTCCGAAAAAAGTCCGCAAGTGCACGGTGTAAAAGCTTTGTAATATAGAAAGATGTCGATCCCACGGGGAGGTGATTGGTTTAAGGTTTTGGGTCTATTTCAAAGTTGTAGAGCAATGTCAGCTACGGGTGTACTCAGAAGGTTTTCACATGTATTTCTTATCACAAATTATCAAATAATGAAAGCTAAGACAATAGGAGTCACCACTAGGAGTGTCGGACATCGATGTTAGGTTATAATTTCTAGGTTGGATTAGGTTCATAGGGAGAGATTGTCACATCTCAAATGTGCAATTCGTGGCCAACTATCGTTGTACCACTCATCTAACGTATCACGTACTTAGCCCTACCATCGTGGATGGCCTTGCATGCGATCCTTGCATCACGAATGACAATTATTCTCAATCTCCACTCACGCCACCATCGTGGGTTAGAGCTTCGATCTGTGATTTGATGGCTCTCATTGATGCTACTGTCGTAGATAACCAATTAGTAATATAGGGCATCGGTGGAAATCATCAAAGTGTGTGCCACTATCGTGGATCACGAACCCTAATTGAATTCACTATAGAACATAATTAAGTTCATAGGATAATATCTAGGATGTATGCCACTATCGTGGATCAAAAATCATAAATAAGATTTACTACAAACTTGGCTGGATCAATCAAATCTCATCCCTTATTCACCAAACCAACATAAAAATCGCAAATTTACATCTAAATCCTAAGATCATATGTATCATCCATTAGCCCTAGAAAGAGCTACTCGTAATTCATGGAAATAACGATAGAAACAATAATATCAATAGCACAAGAGATCATCACAACAGTAATCATCAAAACAACGAGATAGAGACGAGAAATCGTTACCAAACCAATGAAGAATAGGAACTAAACTCCAGAAAATTAAGATCCAATAGATTACAATACAAAGCAATAGCAAAATCCAAGTTTTGTTCTTCGAAAGAAAATAACGACGGCTCAAAACTCTCTCTAAAACTAAAAACTAAATAATAAGCAAACTCGCCTGACCTAAGAATCAAAATAGGTTTATACACAATGGGGTTTGACCCCATAAAATTTCCGCAAAAGGCCCATCTTCAGCCCAAAGTTGTCTGTCGCGTCGCCCTACTCGCCTGAGCGACGATGCTGCTCGGCCGAGCTAGGGTATCGTCATCTTGATCTTGGCCTGGGAGAATTAGGTGCTCGGACCGAGTGGATTTCCACTCGGTCAAGCTGCAAGGGGCAAATGCTTGGCTCAAAGGTCGTTCTGTCGCTCGATTAGCTCGACCGAGTAGGGAAGCTACTCCGTCGAGCCGATTGCTCTTCTCGGGCCAGCTACAGGGGGGTCACAATGCTCCAAAATATGCTATTCTATCACATAATTAGCTTGGCCAAGGAACGATGTTGCTCGGTCGAGTGGCTACTTTGATCTTCTCAGCGGCTAAGTCATTAGGGATGCTTTCTTCTGCACCCTTGCTTGACCGAGTAGGAAAAATACTCGGTTCGAGCAGAAGATCATTGTTCAGTGCTGTTGTGCTCCTCTTGGCTCGGTCTACTCGGACTGAGTGAACTTAGTTCACTCGGCCAAGTACCTGGAAAAGGCTAACATGGTTTTGGAGCTTCTTCTTGCTCTCTCTCTCTCCTTCTTCCTTCCTCCTCTTCTCCTCCAATCTCTTTCTTCACCTCGTCAAGCACCAATTAGACCTTGCCATTGATGCTCCGGCAAGCTCGGATGTGTCCATGTCTCTGATTTATTTCGAATCGCTCCAAAGTTCCTGAAAATCCACAAATCTCCACGAGAATCAAATATATCGTGAAATGCGCGATAAAGTATAGAAAAGTGAACTTTGGATGATGAAATTGCTATGAAATCATGCCGTAAAAGTATTGAAAATATGGACACATCAAGAGTCGACTACGAGAGGTTGGCCAGCTTCGTGATTCAACGAATCTTTCAGGTAAAAATAGCCCTCTTTCTGAAGTTTGGTATTAGAATTAAAATATTTTTATGTCTGTAGGCAGCTTTAGCCAATGCCGATTTGCGTCAACGCTCGCCGGCGGTAGTCAACTTTGAAGCCAAACTGACTCATCAGACTAGGTGGATGGAGTCGGCCAAAAAGGCCCTCAAACAGGAAAAATCGATTGCAGCGATAGATACTTCGTAAGGCCATGCTCAAGATACAGCTAATAGCAGCTAAGCAATAGCTAGCTGAAGCTCGTAGAAGAGAGGCCGCTCTTAAGGTGGAAGCCAAAGAACGGTTGCATAAAGAAGTTCCTCGGAGGGAGCAAGTTGAGGCACAGCTGCTCCAAGAGCGAAAAAGGAAGACAGATGGAACTAAAAGGCAGGCTCAGTTACTTGTTATTCTTCAGGGGTTCGACCCGAAGGAGGTTGCTGAGAAAGCTGTTCAAGAATATAAGGACAGTCTCTGCGATCTGGAAGAGCTTTACATGCTTGGCTTTGAACGATGCCAGCATGAGGTAAAGCATAAGTTTCCTACTTTAGCAGCAGACATCGATCGGATACCAGTGCTGTTTGATGATGACAAACCAGAGACCCCAACAGATGAGGCTTTCGAAGTTGCGCCCTTAGGGGATCAGGGGGATGCTGCCTCATTGGAAGAGAATCTGCTTCACGATCATCCTCCCCAAAATGTTGCGGCATCTTAAGCCCCTTGCTTGTATCAAAATGCCATTTTTTGTTTTGTAAAAAACCAAGGTGGAAAAAATTTTATGATCATTTGCGCCTATAACTTGCGTCTTTTTGATGAAGAGTTGTAACTTGCACCTTTTTGTGTATGTGCTTTACTTTGTCGTTCAAGCCTTGTGTCGAGGGTTGACCCCCTTTCAACAGGTCAAATCCTTGCGTATACCAGAGCGGTGGATTGGCTGTTGAACGACTTTTCTCCTCAGGGTGAACGCTCCTTTGATTTTCTTCTAAGGATAATTCATTGGTAGAGGTCTTAGACCTTTGGAACATATTTGAAGGCAAAGGTTGCTTAGTGGCATAGGAGCTAAACTCCTAGATTGCCGACAACGGTCATTGGGTGGCAAGAGGATGGCTCCTCGGCTTATTACC
>CM061134.1:195774770-195970043 GCA_030789695.1 Scilla litardierei | reverse complement strand
TCCCCCGCTCGCGCCGGTAGACGTCGTTCCGATCTCCTATCGAGTCGAACCGTCTCCGCCGGGCCTCCTCTTTCAGATCACTGTCTGACTTAGGCATCGGAGGGGATTTGGCCGGAACCAAGGTCCGGCCCCCTGACGAGTGTTCTCGTCTACGCAGGAGGACATCAGATCCACAGGCCGAGGCTTCCCCTCCGCCCACGCCGGCAACACATCTCACAAGACGACCGAGGCTACTCCTCGTCGTCCGACCGATCGAGGCCGAGCACATCAGTCCGGGCAGAGGCTTCCCCTCTGCTCACAAGGCGCCGAGGCTACCGCTCGTCATCGGACCGTCCGAGGCCGAGCGTCTCCCACCGGGCTGAGGCTTCCCCTCGCCCACCTTGCGGCCGAGGATCCAGATTCGGCCCGTCCGGCGCGCTCCACGACATCCACAGCTTCGATTAGCGTCGTGTCTGTACAGACTCGACGCACCCGAGGGACCCAAGTCGGCCCCTTGACCACGTTGACCGGGTAGTCCACGGTCAACGCTCTTGTAGTGAGAAAACACTCTGAAACAGCCATATTTCTTTAATTGCGCTGTTTAAGGGCCCAACAGCTATTTTCTCATTTAATTTCGCAACAGCTATAATCTCATTTAATAGCCGAATTAAATCTTTTTCGTAATTGCGGAATTCCAACCGTTTTTTCTTTTGCCCTATATAAACCCTAGTCTGTCAAGGCTTTTGGTACACTGCGAAAACCGTTCTTCCCCTCGAAAATTTGTTGCTGTTGTTCCTTCGTTCCTACGTTTGTTCCTCTGTTCTGTTCGCCTCTGCTTCCACAAACGCGAACAGATCCTCCCTTGCCGCAGCTTCCTTGTTGCTGCAGACTGCAGCTTCCCCCTTGCTGCTCTTCCTCTTCGTTCGAGATCGAAGAACAGTTGCTGCTCGTTGGAGCCTTGTATTGTGAGTGCACACTTACAAGGCCGTTGCCGTTGAATCCTGGAGGGTAGCCGCTTGACCTGCCTTGCACCGAGTCCATACTCTGAGGGGCGGAAATCTACTCTTAAGGACAGTGCCTAGCACGCCTCGGCAAATCGATAAGTCCTCTCTTCCTCTGAAATTTATAGCATCATCCTATTAAATCTGTAATTTTATTCAACATTAATTGCTCCTTATTATTGATAAACTGTACCCGCAAGTGTACTTGAATGAAAATGGGGACAAGAGAGCAGGTTGGTTTCAGTGCTAAATATGAAGTGTAGATGTTAAGAAAGCTCCATGTAATTTCATTTCCCTTCAACTTATTTGTTTTTTTTGGAGTAGATTCCTTTGCACTTATATTGTAATGCACAAATTACAATAAGACGGACTCATATTAAGAAATGAAAGTTCACAAATATAATGCAATATCAGTCAACTGGTGACTTGCTTAATGTACTATATTAACAGCAACAACAAAAAAACTTGTGTCAACCTTGAATGTCAAATCTGAACATGGCATGTGAGATTGCTTGATGAAAACCTTTCTCAAGACCATGTGTTGCAACAGCCGAGAGCGTTAGTGAGTCGAATATATGGTGATGGCCACAACTTCAGCTCCTTTGATGTTCAAATACTTGAGGGAGAGAAAATATATATAAAGAGAGAGAGAGAGAGAGTTCTGAGAATGAGAATGAACTCGCATCGTCTCAAAAATAAGGCTATACATAGAGTTTATGGAGGAGTGTTTTGGTTATTCAACTTTGTTGACGAACCATCCTCCATTTAGGTTAGGCGCTTTGGCTTCTGGGCCTATAGAGAGTTTGCTCATTCTTGACCTAACCGATTAGTCAATTAGAGCACTTCGATTAGTCGACTAAAGGCCATTAATTAGTCAACTAATAGTTGTTCTATAGTCGACTAATGATATCACCGTTGCCCAAAAATGTAATTTACGCAACTAGACGTTTTATGACAGTTTTAAAGGTACTTTTGGGAATATGTTTTATGGATTTTCATGTCTATAAATTGAGGATTTTTCTGGGGATTTAAAAGCAAGAAAAAACTTTTTGTTTTGAGAAGAAAATTATCTTTGCGGTTTAGTGACCCGAATCCCGAGATTGTTAAAGTGTGTGACCCGAATCCGGTTTAGTGACCCGACCCGAAGAGCTCGCGGTGCGACATTTATTGGGAAATTTTAACCTATTTTTAGCCGCCGCACTTCTCCCCCTTTTGTACCAGATCTTCGATATAGTGAATTTCTCTCCTCTGCCCGTGGTTTTTCCCCGTCTTGGGGTTTCCACGTAAATCTGTGTGTTTTTGCTTGTGTTTTTCATTGTCTGTTCTTGATCAAACTCGTAACAAGTGGTATCAGAGCAAGGTTCGATTTTTTCGCTAATGGCAACAATGAAATACGACATTCCGCTTTTGGATCGCAACACCAGATTTTTGCTATGGCAGGTCAAGATGCGGGCTGTTCTCGCACAGATGGATTTGGATGATGCGCTGCTAGGGTTTGATAAGATGCCCTCGTCTTGGACGCTGGAGGAAAAACATCGTAAGGATCGAAAGGCCCTATCTCAGATTCACCTTCATCTGTCGAATCAGATTTTACAGGATGTTTTGAAGGAGAAAACCGCCGCTGCTTTGTGGTTGAAGTTGGAGCAGTTGTGCATGACGAAAAGTCTAACCAGCAAACTGCATCTGAAGCAGCGATTATATTCTCACCGTATGTCTGAAGGTACGTCTTTGGATGAACACTTAACTATCTTTAAAGAGATTGTTTCTGATCTTGAGACATTGGAGGTTAAGTATGATGAAGAAGATTTAGGGTTGATTCTATTATGTTCGCTGCCTTCTTCATATATGACTTTCAGAGATACTATTTTATATAGTCGTGATACTCTAACAATAGATGAAGTTTATGATGCTCTATTCTCCAAGGAGAAGATGAAGCAGCTTGTGACAGGATCTGAAGGTCAGGGAGAGGGCCTTATTGTTCGAGGGAGGCCACAAGAGAGAAATTCAGGGGGTGATGTGAGAGGCAGATCGAAATCTAGCAACAGAGACAAGATCTGCAGGTACTGTAAGAAAAAGGGGCACATAAAGTCTGAATGTTATAAGTTGCAGAATAAAAATAAAAGAGCTGCTGGCAATCAGAAAGGAAAACAACAGGAAAATTCTGGTGAAGCTGGTGTTGCTGAAGATAATCACAGTGATGGAGAGCTCCTAGTTGCTTCTGATGGTGACTCCAAACCTTGCGAGGATTGGATTCTTGATTCAGGTTGTACATTTCATATGTGTCCTAACCGGGACTGGTTTTCAACATATGAAACTGTCTCTAAAGGTGCAGTGTTGATGGGAAATAATGCATCTTGCAAGGTAATTGGCATTGGGACTGTCAGAATTAAGATGTTTGATGGAATTGTCAGAACACTTGGTGAAGTGAGACACGTTCCAGATCTGAAGAGGAATCTTATATCCTTGAGTACTCTTGATTCTAAAGGGTACAAGTACACTGGTGAAGGTGGAGTTCTGAAGGTTAGCAAAGGTGCCCTTGTTGCAATGAAAGGACAGAGAAGATCTGCAAACTTATATGTCTTGCAGGGTTCTACAGTTACAGGTGATGCAGCAGTAACTACGTCTTGCTTGTCCGATGGTGAGGTTACTAGACTTTGGCATATGCGTCTTGGACATATGAGTGAGAATGGAATGGCTGAATTAAGCAGAAGAGGACTTCTTGATGGTCAGAGCATCAGTAAATTGAAGTTCTGCGAGCATTGCATTTTTGGGAAGCAGAAGAGAGTCAGATTCATGAAAGGCATCCACAATACAAAGGGTGTACTTGATTATATACATTCTGATCTTTGGGGACCGTCTAGGGTGCCTTCTAAGGGAGGCGCTAATTATATGCTCACCATCATTGATGACTTTTCCAGAAAAGTTTGGGCGTTCTTCTTGAAGCAAAAAAGTGATGTGTTAGCTACATTTAAAGAGTGGAAGATTATGACTGAGAAGCAAACAGGGAAGCAGATAAAATATCTCCGCACTGATAATGGCTTGGAGTTTTGTTCTGATGAGTTTAATGTTTTATGCAAATCAGAAGGAATCATGAGACATCGTACAGTTCGTCATACTCCGCAGCAAAATGGTGTGGCAGAGCGCATGAATAAGACATTGATGGAGAAAGTACGTTGTATGCTCTCTAATGCAGGTTTAGCTAAGTCTTTCTGGGCAGAAGCCGCTTCTTTAGCTTGCTTCCTTGTTAATCGCTCTCCTTCTACTGCTATCGAAAAGAAGACTCCACAAGAGGTATGGTCCGGTACTCCTGCTAGTTATTCTGATTTGAAGGTTTTTGGTTGTCCTGCATATGCTCATGTTAATAATGGGAAACTGGAACCTAGATCTATAAAGTGTGTCTTTATTGGCTATAAACCTGGTGTTAAGGGATATAAATTATGGTGTCCAGAAACTGGAAAAGTCTTAATCAGTAGGGATGTTATCTTTGATGAAACTGCTATGCTTTCTGACTCGTCTTCTAGAGATACTTGTGATAAAACCCCACAGAAATCAAGCACGCAAGTTGAGTTTGAGATTCAGTCAGGACTTATGCCAAACTCTACATCTCAGTCCAGTTCAGAGATGCAGGATGGTGCTGCTCCCTCACCACCACGAGTCACACCACAGTATTCTATTGCTAAAGACAGGCCTAGGAGAGATATAAGGCCTCCGCAGAGGTTTGGTGAGGCTGATTTGGTTGCTTATGCCTTAAATGTGGCCGAAGGTATTGATTCTAGTGAAGAACCTTCTACCTACTCAGATGCAATTAATTGTAATGATTCTGGCAGATGGATGATTGCCATGCAAGAGGAGATGTAATCACTTCATAAAAATGGCACATGGGACTTAGTACGATTACCTAAGGGTAAGAAAGCTGTTCGTAGTAATTGGGTGTTTAAAAGGAAGGAAGGAATACCAGAAGTTGAAGAAGCCAGATATAAAGCAAGACTAGTTGCAAAAGGCTATAGCCAGGTTCCAGGTGTAGACTTCACAGATGTGTTTTCTCCAGTTGTAAAGCATAGTTCGATTCGAGCTTTTCTTGGTATCGTTGCCATGCACGATTTTGAGCTTGAGCAGTTGGATGTGAAGACAGCTTTCTTGCATGGAGAACTTGAGGAGGACATATACATGCAACAACCAGAGGGCTTTATAGCCTCAGGAAAGGAAGACTTTGTTTGCCTGTTGAAAAAGTCTCTTTATGGCCTTAAGCAATCGCCTAGGCAATGGTATAAGAGGTTTGATTCATTTATGACTACTCATGGGTTCAATAGAAGCAGTTATGACAGTTGTGTCTATTTTAAGAAGAGTGTTGATGGGTCGTTTGTTTACCTACTCTTATACGTTGATGATATGTTAATAGCAGCCAAGGATAAAGAAGAGATAAGAAAGGTCAAAGTGCAGCTTAGTAAAGAGTTCGAGATGAAAGATTTGGGAGCGGCAAAGAAGATACTTGGGATGGAGATTCTGAGAGATAGAAAAGCAGGAAAATTGTACCTTAGTCAGAAAGGTTATATTGAGAAAGTTCTCTGCAGATTTAATATGCAGAAATCTAAACCTGTTACTACTCCATTAGCAGCTCATTTCAGACTTTCATCTACTTTATCTCCACAATTAGATGATGAGATTGATTATATGTCACGAGTTCCATATTCTAGTGCAGTGGGATCTCTCATGTATGCTATGGTCTGTTCACGTCCAGATTTATCATATGCTGTCAGTGCAGTTAGCAGGTACATGGCAAATCCTGGTAAAGAACATTGGAAAGCGGTCCAATGGATTTTCAGATACTTACGTGGCACTACTGACATTTGTTTGCATTTCGGGAGAAATAGAGATGGAGTCATCGGTTATGTAGATTCTGATTTTGCTGGAGACCTTGATAAAAGGAGATCACTTACAGGGTATGTTTTTACTGTTGGTGGCTGCGCTATCAGTTGGAAAGCTACTTTGCAGACTACAGTTGCACTGTCAACTACAGAGGCTGAGTACATGGCTATTACAGAGGCTTGTAAGGAAGCTATTTGGTTGAAAGGACTGTTTGGTGAACTTAGTGAAGATTTACAGATTACAACAGTCTTTTGTGACAGTCAGAGTGCTATTTTCCTTACAAAGGATCAGATGTTTCATGAGAGAACAAAGCACATCGATGTGCGGTATCATTTTGTGCGTGAGATTATTGCTCGTGGTGATATTGTAGTGAGCAAAGTTAGTACACACGACAATCCTGCTGATATGATGACCAAGTCACTCCCTATAGCTAAGTTTGAGCATTGCTTGGACTTGGTAGGTGTTCGTTGCTGAGTTAAGCCCTTTGGGGCTTTTGTGGAAGAGGTGGAGATCAGTTTCATCGAAGATTGTGCGTATTATTCCTTGCATTGGAATTCGTGTCAAGGTGGAGATTGTTAAAGTGTGTGACCCGAATCCGGTTTAGTGACCCGACCCGAAGAGCTCGCGGTGCGACATTTATTGGGAAATTTTCAGGGCTCTGTGGTGGTAGCGGAGGGACATTTATTGGGACATATAAATATGATGTAATCTAGGGTTTTCGGTTTTAACCTATTTTTAGCCGCCGCACTTCTCCCCCTTTTGTACCAGATCTTCGATATAGTGAATTTCTCTCCTCTGCCCGTGGTTTTTCCCCGTCTTGGGGTTTCCACGTAAATCTGTGTGTTTTTGCTTGTGTTTTTCAATGTCTGTTCTTGATCAAACTCGTAACAGATCTCTATACCCTGAATTCTCCATCATAAAATAGACATCACATCCTTATAGTCTCACATCTACACTTGTACTTCATGGCAAGGCTATAGGTAAATTGTACTCTGACGAAATGGTTATACGTATTTCTCTCTTGGCTTCTACGCGGGAAGGATAAGTTTTTCTTTCAAGGTAATTTCAAAAGAGGTGCTCTCAGTTTTGAGAGAGGTTACACTCAAGGTTGGTTCGATTGGGTTTTCTTACACCGGGATATGTTGTAAAAGGAGGTTGTACTAAGTACTTACGGTTTGCAACAAGTTGGTGGAAATCTCAAGCAAGAATTGCTTGGAGATTGGAGGTAGGTCAGGGTTTGGCCAAACCAGTATAAAACTGTGTGTTTACGATTGTGATTTGTGTTTAGTAGCCGTTTTCTCGCTGTCTAAATAATAGATCTATGCTAACTGAAGTATAAATATGATATGCATGCATGATAGATCTGTTCCATGAGCAGCAGTAGTATTCTTTCTATGTATAAAGCATGAATTTGTCCTTGTTGAATTAGTATCATTCTAAGTTTTAGTTGATATCCTTCATTTTAAAGTCTTTTTGAGGAAATTAAGAATTAAGAAGTAATCAACATTGCTGAAAAGGACCTCCATCCATGAGGGGCTCCACTCCTTTGTAACATCACTTGCTTACAGTGTAACACTTCATATAAAAAGAGGACAGAAACAGATGATATTGGGTGAAAGTGACGGCCTTTTCTTCACGTTTATCATGAAAAGTACTTGTTTATGGTTCAATGCTTGTTCCAAATAATAATTTAGTGGGGATACGATGAGGATATGAACTGAGAGCAGCCTCAGCCTCCATAGGCTTAATTGCGTGGATCTTTCCCATTGCTTTAATTTAATTTTGTGGTCTGTTACTATTTTGGATGGGTCAGTGGATGGCTTCGTTTACCTAACTCATGAATGAGCTCGAAGGTGAGTCACTTCTTTTGGTGAAACTCTGAAAACTTTGAGAGGAAACTGAAGGTCAAAAGCCTACTTTAATTCGCTTCAGCATCCCATGTCGGCCTCCATAGTCTGAAACATGAGCTAAAAATCTTGTGATTCATGTATGTTTCACTGCTGAATGTAAAACTTTACAAAAGCTTTGATGTTTATAGAAGTGATTGAAGCACCAAGGCTTTATATAATAAAGGGTAAGGTGTTTAGTCACTAATCAACTTGGCTTAGGGAATAAGGACGTACCTTTTACCACCAAACACCAATTAAACAAGCTTTATTGTCATCAAAGCAAACACATTAGATACTCATTCAACAATTAGCCTTGACTAGGGTTCGAGATGTGGATGTGATGATGGTTACTGATCATAGGGTGCTGAAAATGGAGGACTCCTGTGTGAGATGATTTCTAATTAGGAAATTAACTGGTGGCTAGATCGTCAACATCAAGCCAAGCACTTTGCTTAAAACACTTTGTGCCTCGGATTGAGACTTGGTAGCTAGAATATGTGGCTTGATGGAAGCCTATCAAGCATCTTTCAAACCTCGTCAAAAAGAAGATAGATGCCAGTCAAGGCGTTGTCCGATACTGATTTCCTTCTCTTCTCTTACCCTCAATCGTAAGGGAGAGCGTACGATAGATAGCGCGACGCATAGAGAGCATAGAAAAGTCACCATACGAATAGGATTCAGTGAAGGGTAATATATGGACTTCATTGGTTAAAGATAAATATTGAACTAAGCCACCATACAAATGGAAGACCCAAAATTATTCATGGGTTTGGAGGGTGATTCATAACCTGACCCTCAATATACAACGCAACATCTCTTTGGCCATAAGGAGTGGCTCCTTAGTCTCTATTTGGTATGATACATAGCTGACTGACAACCCATGGGTCCTCTGTTTTGAGATCTTGCGATGGCAAGGAGATATACTAGAGGTGGGTGAATAGTGTATTTGAAAATAAATTATTTCAATAGAATTTTCTCCATAAGATTGCAATTAGAATTACCTAAAAGAATCTTAATCAATAAACTCACTTGCAATAATAAATATAAGCACAACGGAAGATAAAATTACTTGCAAGTAACATACGCAAACCCAAAAGGTTTATTTTTGGTTCACCCTCTAGGGCTAGTACAATCCCCAAACTCTGTTGGGTCTTATTTCACTATTTCAGCAAATAGTTACGACCACATCACCTCTAATGAGGACTATCCCTTGCCTCCCTACAAAATGTATTTTACAAACACGTTGCCTCCAACAAGGATTTTCCCTCACAACCCCAAGTTAGAATGCTTACTGTTACGACCTAAAGATCGTGATAGCCTGACTTTCTATCTTCGATCACCAAACTCCCCACCACGTCATTACTCCGTCACGAAGGCCGGCGGGCCCAACGCTAGGGCGCCAATCCCGCGACATCAGAGACTGTGCGCTTAAGTCACCCACGACAGAGCGCCAGGTTACCCCGGAGCCCGACACGGCCGAAGGAAGGGCGCACCCTATCATGGACGGTGGTAGTGTAGGAGGATATATGCCCATAAGGCGATTTATCCTAAGTATACGTCTTGTTCATACTGTATACGGTACCCATTATCCTAGGTATGAAATCCTTTGAATTAATATACTTAGATAATGTCCATAGACTTATAGTTAGGTCCTTACGTATCTAGATAAGATCTCGATTAAGAGTAAGTAAGCGACCGAATAGAAACGTAAGTCTTAAATGGTTTGTGGTCATAGACGTGTCGAGAACTGGATATCGACACATCGGATAGACCACTGTGTCTTAGTCTTACCTCAGGGTAATGATGATCTCATAATCATTCGACTTGATGAAGTCGGAGACGAGACACATGTGCTCATTGGAGAATGAGTTCACTGAACGACCAAATTAGAGTTATTAAACGGTTAACTTTAACTAAACTGTCTTTAATAACTCTAGGGGGATGATATGTAAGCTGGTCCTTAAGACCTGAAGTCATCTGTACGAACCTGTGAGGGAACGGTGTAGCTTAGACCATGATCTAGCTTTGAGGCTAGGCATGCTGAAAGATCTTAGGTTGGGTTGCACCCGAAGCTCTCGAGGCGAGTAGATGACTAAGATGAGATTCAGCACTTCCGTTAAAGGGAAGTTAGTGTCACGGGCTCAGTACGATCGTTGTGTTAATCCTCGGCCGGGGTACGTTGTAAGAAGTACAACGTGAATACAACAAAGACTGCCGTATAGTTACCAATGTTGTCTAATAGGGTTGACAGTAAACCATACCCTAGGCCAACAGGGACACAGTCTTGACGAAGAGACTATAGCTAACGGCATTCATCACTGACACAACCAAAGTAAACCCAATGATGCTTTTGTCAAAGAGTCGATCACGTTATGATGATTCTGAAACAGGGACGACAGCTACTGCTCGTGGTGACCGTCATCTAGGG
The DNA here is from genome assembly GCA_030789695.1 of Scilla litardierei. Taxonomy (NCBI): domain Eukaryota; kingdom Viridiplantae; phylum Streptophyta; class Magnoliopsida; order Asparagales; family Asparagaceae; genus Scilla; species Scilla litardierei. The sequence goes on along the minus strand of CM061134.1, from coordinate 195,959,880 downwards.
GTTCCGAGCCCCAACCTGTAGTAAGGTCAGGCTGTAGGGTCTCACACCGAGTAGCGTTCGTGTCTTAGTAATAGGAAGATTAATTGAGAGAAATTCATTTGATGATATTGAATAGTTAATATTCACAAAGCTTCTTGTGAAAATTAGTCGTAATAGCAATAGGGACAAATGTTGCATCTGATGCAAACAAAGATTGAACGTGTCGTAAATTGGTTACGACAAATTTAGTAGGAGCAAATATGTTGGAAAGGGTTACCTGGCTGACGGGAAACACAGGTTCAAACCGCGTCCAAATCGGAGCTCAAACGAGCCCAGAAACGTGAAAACAGTCCAAGGCAAAGTGGGTTAGACCCACTGTGCTAACAAGCCCATCCGCAAGGGCAAAACGGGTGCAACCCGCTGCAGCAGCGGGCCAGCGCCCTACTGCAGCAACGGGCCAGCGCCCGCTGGTTGCAGCGGGCGCACGCCCGCTGCAGCAGCGGGCGGGCGGCCTGCCCTCCCTACCTTGGGCGGGCGCGCCCGCTAAGCCTAGTGGGTGCGCCCGCAACTTAAGTGATTTTTAGGGTTTTTGAAACCCCAAAAGACGGCTACGAAAGTTGATTTTTTGACCAACTTTGGGCAATTGTTTGAGGGGTCAAACGAAGTCGAAATTCGTCGCCGTTGGTTCCTACGCGTTCACCATTCGAAGCCTTTCGGATTGATAGCTTGTTTGGTGTCTAAAGTTTAATGAGCGAAGAGAATTAATTAGATGAACTTTGCTTTTACGAAAATCTCACTAACTTCAAATTAAGCTAAATTAGCTTAATTGAATTTTTTCCAAATTAGCAAAGTCCCACATTGCTCCCAACGAAAGAAGGAGTGCCGACTCCCTATATAAATAGGGGTGCACTCCCTTCGTTAAAAGATGCACCAAGTCCTCGATTGAGTAGCTCCAGAATTTTAGAGCAAGTTCGATCGACGACTAAACTATTCTCTCTCTCTCTCTCTCTCTCTCTCTCTCTCTCTCTCCTTCCTGTTCTCCGGAGTAGTCCTAGCAAGACTACAAAGGGGGTTTGGATTCGGATCCAGACGTCTAAGACGTGTGTCTACTCAAGTGAAACTTTCTACCGCGTGTGATCGGCTTGGAGGTGAAAGTCGGCTCAGGCGGATCGGTTCGAGGGTACGAGGCGGCTCAGGCGGATCGAGTCAAGGCGGCTCGGCTACGAGGAGCATCAGAAGACGGTGCGGTACATCTTGCCTGCTCCAGGGTCAAGATTCCGGGTATGTGGTTAAGCAATTTTAGTATAGATTTAATTTTGTCGCTGTAGAATAGATCCCTCTTGGGGTGGTCAGATCGACCCCAAGTTGGCATAGATCGGGCTAGGTTCTGGCTCCCTCAGAGTCTAGCTAAATCGTTTAGCTAGCCTAAAAGTTTTGTTTTTGCTTTTTCCGCTGCGTTTTACGTCCCTGTGGTCTGTCCGACTTAGGACGGACACAGATCCGAGCTCTGAGGGTTCGCCAAAACCCCTACAGTGGTATCAGAGCCACGGTTATGTTATAGATCTATTTCAGCGACGTTTTTAAAATCTTTAAATTGCTTAATTTTAACATACGGATTATTTTAACTTTATGTTAAAATTAGTTTAAAAAAATTGTTTTGTGTTTTAAAAAATTGTTTTTGCAACCCGAATTTTTTTGGAGCGATTTAATTTTATGCGATAAATTTAAATGTGTCTCTAAAGTTTAAAGGCTTTATAAATTTTTTTCTATGAGTTATAATAATTTTTCCGAGTATTTAAAAGCATTTAAAAGTTTATGTAACTTTAAGGTTGAATTTTATTTTAGAAATTTAATTCTCTTAAGTTGCATAAAAGTTGGAAATTTTTTAAAAACTTTATTTGAAAGCTTTTAAAATATTTTCTAATGATTCTAAAAATGTTTTAAAATTGAAATATGTAAATTTAAGAGATATTTTATTTTCATATGATGAAACGATAAATTAGTTTCTTTTAAATTACATATAAGTTTCTAGATTATTTTGCGATGTTTTAATCTTAGAAATGTTTGATTAAAATTTTTAAAGCCTAGGTTTTAAAATTATTTGATAATTTTAAGAAACCTATTTTTTATGTGATAAAAAACTTTTAAGCTTTAAATTTTAGATTTGCGTGTTAATAATTATGTTGATAATTTTAACTTGCAAATTCTCATTATATGTCACTAAATGAAACTTTTATTTATGCGGATACATTAGTTGTTTCATTTTTTTAATGGACATGTTGAATAATGTATTCATGAACCCTTTTAGGTTAGCCATTAAATGATTAAAATTTTATAAGATGAAATTTTAATAAACTAGTGACATGCTATGTTTGATAAACAAAACAACATCAAAACCTAATACCAGATTAGGGTAGTCCCTTTTTGGTTGTCAATCATTACAATAAATCGTTTAAATGATGATTTTCATAAAAGACTATTTTTGAAATATGTTGTAATTGTTTTATTATATCCTAATCGGATTGGGGTAGCACGTTGAACAAATGAACATTGTAGTTGATAATGACATAATAAAAATTGTTCAACCAATCCTTAAAATTTCGAATTTTAGGATCCACTAGTTGATAATGATTAACTAGTTTTCTTAATTAAATGCCATTTAGTTGTTGGACGAACATAGAATTGATGAAAACTCCTTCAATGGATCATGATGTCGGTCAATGTGGTTGGCTAAGTTTGCTGGACCACCCTAGCTAGTCTAGGGGCCGAGTGGTCCTGGCTTAGTCAATTCCTTGGCCGCGTCCGCTGGACCGCAAGGAGTCGATTCATGACTGTGTAAGTCCATCGACTATACCTAAGTCAAATACGATAATAATTTTGTTCAAGATAAATCGTTGCCCTCCTTGTTTTAGGAGTTGGCAACTATAAGAAACGTGTTACGGTTGTTGAGCTACACTCAAGCCGTTACATGTCAATCTTATAGAAACCGATTTCTTGATAAACATCTTGACCTGACTAAAACCGATGTCTCATCCACCGAGCACCGGCGTAAGTCTAATCAAGAATGTAGTCTAAGTCCCGACCCAAACCGACGTGTCGTGCATACACCGAGCGGTGGGGCAAGTCAGGCTAGACACGAAAACAAGGGTCCAACTAGGCTAGCCATTGTGATCCGGATGAGCACGCTCATGATCACAAATGACTAGGGGTAAAATCGATAGAGAATCATATTTAATATGATTGACGACGAGTTCGTCTACCAACTGTAGAGTCGGATAACTTGTTGAGACACACTCAAGGTTGTCAGACTCAGGGTAGTCGGATCCCTATCTCACAAATGTTATTTTATAATAGATTGTTTATTATATGGCTTTAATAAATTTAGTGGGAGAATATAGTTTTATTAAAAACCATTAAAACTATACAACGAACATATACTGACTAAAGTATCTATAAAATTGCAGAATGGATTCGGGTCTTAGATATATGGTAGAGAAGAACGTGCTCGATGGAACGAACTACAAAGATTGGCTTAGGAACATTAAGTTGGTCTTTTACCTAGCCGGGATTGGATACGTACTGTTCGAGGATGCCCCGGAGAAGCCCGATGACGATTCGACCTTCGAGGAAAAGGAAGCCTATAAGCTATACCAGAGGGACGCAGAGAAGGCCAGGTGCCTTACTCTGGCTTTGATGAGTAACGAACTATAGAGGAAGCATGAACATATGGATGTTCAAAATATGCTTCTGAATGCACAAGAGTTATACGGCAAGCGATCTCGAGCTGCCAAGTTCGAAGCCACCAGCAACCTCTGGGGCACAAAGATGGAAACAGGGCCCGTACAAGATCATGTCATCAAGATGATCGGGTACGTAGAAGACGTCGCCCGGTTAGGATTTGTCCTGGACAATGAGATGTCCGTGGACATTATCTTTAAGTCTTTAACCCCTGACTTTAAGCCTTTCATCACTGGTTGTATAATGAACAGTCTTGAAACGGATCTTTCTGGTCTCCTCAATATGCTTAGGCAGTTTGAGGAGATTGAGAAGAAGCCGACTGCATTGGTTGTTGGCTTTGCTTCTTCCGACCAGCCGAAAGGCAAGGGTAAGAAGAGCCAGGTCCCGCAACCTGCAAAGGCGAAGAAAGGAAAGAAAAAGACCAAAGGGGCTCCGTCAAAATCTGAATGCTTCCATGCCATAAGATTGGCCATTGGAAGCGGAATTGCAAGATCTATCTTGCAGAGAAGAAGAAGGGGCATACTGATGCATCTACCTCAGGTACAACAATTAAATTCAATGAAGCGTAATTATTTCCAATCACATAGTATGAGATACTAAAACATCGGTGTAATGTATACAGGTGGCTGAAATGAAGCGAAGATTGGAAGAAGTTCGGAGGACGGTCGGCAATCTGAGCAATCGTTGCTGCTGGGGCCGTTCAAAGACTTCGAGAGACATGATCAAGAAGGAGCTGGTACTAAATTTTAGTTGAATAAAATGTATCATTCCTCCAAGTGAAAAGAATGATTGAGTGGTCAACACTCAAAGTTTATTTGATAAACATATTACGGTTCATCTTTATGAATCCGTTGTTTTTAATGAATGTCTCGGAAATTGCGTTTTCCATTGAAATTGAAAATTGATTAAGATTGGCTTAAATTTTCTGTGATTGTGGCTTTCTGAATTGGTTGTGAAAATTCTCGAATTATGATACGAAGCTTCAGAAATTTTGTTTTGGAGTTGACTTAATGTTACAGTCAATTGGTAGTTAAGTATAGGTTCCAGGTGCGTATAAATTGTGTATGATCACAATTATACGCATATTAAGATTAATTCTTTATAAACTACATTTGGTTATTAAAGAGTTAATATTAAATGTGGTTAAGGGAAAAGTACAGTGTAGGACGTTTGATTGAGTGAGTCAATGTCAAGATTCCTTAAACCGATCTTGACTTGACTCATTCGTCAAACCGAACCTGGCACTAGTACATTCCATCTAAAGCACTTATCAAATGGTTATGTCTTCATATATACAATCTAAATATGATTTAGATATAATATTGAAGTATTTAACTAGGTAATTCTTAAAGTCAGTGAGAGCCAGCTCGTATACTTAGTTCCGGTCTTTCGGACTAAGTAAAAAGGATTTCCAACTTATATGAATCATCTATATAAAACGGTGAAATCAAAAACGTTTTGATTTAATCGTGTATATATATAGAGACTTAGGGTGTCATGTATGTACTTGACATATTAACACAAGAAAATTGGAATGAGCTGAGACTGACTTATAGAAATGTTAGACCCTACATCTAGATTGTATAAGCTAATTGTTAGCTATACAAAGAAAGGAAAAATTGATCCAAATCATTTTCAAAGGATCAACCCTGCGTGATCAAGAGATGTATTAATTAATCCATTAAAATACAATTGTAGATACTCGTTAGTAAATCCACTCTTAGGTTTGTCATATAAATGTCCAAGTGACTGATATGCTATAACGGTATGAGATACCGAGATAAATAGCCTAAGTGCAAGTGGGAGATGTAGGAGGATACATGCCCATAAGGCGATTTATCCTAAGTATACGTCTTGTTCATATTGTATATGGTACCCATTATCCTAAGTATGAAATCGTTTGAATTAATATACTTAGATAATGTCCATAGACTTATAGTTAGGTCCTTACGTATCTAGATAAGATCTCGATTATGAGTAAGTAAGCGACCGAATAGAAACGTAAGTCTTAAACGGTTCATGGTCATAGATGTGTCGAGAACTGGATATCGACACATCGGATAGACCACTGTGTCTTAGTCTTACCTCAGGGTAATGATGATCTCATAGTCATTCGACTTGGTGAAGTCGGAGACGAGACACATGTGCTCATTGGAGAATGAGTTCACTGAACGACCAAATTAGAGTTATTAAACAGTTAACTTTAACTAAACTGTCTTTAATAACTCTAGGGGGATGATAGGTAAGCTGGTCCTTAAGACCTGAAGTCATCTGTACGAACCTGTGAGCGAACGGTGTAGCTTAGACCCATGATCTAGCTTCGAGGCTAGGCATGCTGAAAGAACTTAGGTTGGGTTGCACCCGAAGCTCTTGAGGCGGGTAGATGACTAAGATGGGATTCGTCACTTCCGTTAAAGGGAAGTTAGTGTCACGGGCTCAGTACGATCTTTGTGTTAATCCTCGGCCGGGGTACGTTGTAAGAAGTACAACGTGAATACAACAAAGACTGCCGTATACTGACCAATGTTGTCTAATAGGGTTGACAGTAAACCATACTCTAGGCCAACAGGGACACAACCTTAACGAAGGGACTATATCTAACGGCATTCATCACTGACACAGCCAAAGTAAACCCAATGATGCTTTTGTCAAAGGGTCGATCACGTTATGATGATTCTGAAACAGGGACAACAACTACTGCTCGTGATAACCGTCGTCTAGGGGTTCCGAGCCCCAACCTGTAGTAAGGTCAGGCTGTAGGGTCTCACACCGAGTAGCGTTCGTGTCTTAGTAATAGGAAGATTAATTGAGAGAAATTCATTTGATGATATTGAATAGTTAATATTCACAAAGCTTCTTGTGAAAATTAGTCGTAATAGCAATAGGGACAAATGTTGCATCTGATGCAAACAAAGATTGAACGTGTCGTAAATTGGTTACGACAAATTTAGTAGGAGCAAATATGTTGGAAAGGGTTACATGTCTGACGGGATTGTCCCGGTCTAAACACAGGTTCAAACTGCGTCCAAATCGGAGCTCAAACGAGCCCAGAAACGTGAAAACAGTCCAAGGCAAACGAAGTCGAAATTCGTCACCGTTGGTTCCTACGCGTTCACCATTCGAAACCTTTCAGATTGATAACTTGTTTGGTGTCTAAAGTTTAATGAGCGAAGAGAATTAATTAGATGAACTTTGCTTTTACGAAAAGCTCACTAACTTCAAATTAAGCTAAATTAGCTTAATTGAATTTTTTTCCAAATTAGCAAAAGTCCCACATTCCTCGCAACAAAAGAAGGAGTGCATACTCCCTATATAAATAGGGGTGCACTCCCTTCGTTGAAAGATGCACCAAGTCCTCGATCGAGTAGCTCCAGAATTTTAGAGCAAGCTTTATCGACGACTAAACTACTCTCTCTCTCTCCTTCCTGTTCTCCGGAGTAGTCCTAGCAAGACTACAAAGGGGGTTTGGATTCGGATCCAGACGTCTAAGACACGGGTCTACTCAAGTGAAACTTTCTACCGCGTGTAATCTGCTTGGAGGCGAAAGACGACTCAGGTGGATTGGTTTGAGGGTGCGAGGCGGCTCAGGCGGATCGAGGCAAGGCGACTGATTTGGAGTGAATATTGCGTATTTAACCCCCTAATTAGTCCTATTTTGTGCCCATATGATGCCTAATTGTTCTCTAATACATTCGTATTTTGTACATCATCATTTATTAGAGAAAACACCTTATTTGAGCACAAAACAGTAATTAATGGAGTATTTCTGCACTTTTTATATTTTTCCTAGTATCGTCTCGATCTCACGATTCCAACGACTATTTATTTGTATTTTTCTGAGACCTGTACTAATTACTGTGTATTTTTGAATGCAGAATACCAATTAAATGGAGAAATACGCTCAAAATACGAGAAAATACGGCCACGACCAATCGGCGCTTGACACGTGTCGGCAATCCACGGCCTCCCGCGCGATCCAGTGGTCCAACGACACGGGAGACGCGGCGTTCAGACAGCCGTTCGATCGCGATCGAACGACTGTACGCAACTCGCTTAACAGCGGGCGACGTGGCATCGTTTTCTCCGTTAGATTCTAATCCAACGGTCGAAAGCAACGCCCGCTCGATCTTCACGTTGTGCAGCGGATGCTCAATCGAACGGCGACGTGGCATTTTCTGGGCGGTTGGATCTCGATCCGACGGTCGTGAGTACTCCCGCTTTTTGAATCGGAGCGCGCGATTACGGGGTGACGTGGCACAACGTGAACCCTCCGATGCAGATCCAACGGCGGAACACGAATCTGAGATCGATGCGAATTCGCGTTCGAAAGCGGGCGAACCCGTTTTCTTGAGAGGACACGTGACGGGATCTCGTTAGATCCCGCCCAGATCGGACGGATGCGGTTTGATGCGGTCGGCGGGTGCGGGTTTGAGTGCGTTTTGAAGCGGGTTTCGACCCGATAAGCTATTAAACCCGCAATGAGTTATATTTAAGCGTATTTTAGGGTTTTTGGGGGTATTCTGGCGTATTTTGGGACTTTTGGAGTGGCTACTGTGCGTATTTCTCCAGGGGAAAATTCTGAAAAATCCTAGAGACTATTCTTCCTATTCTAAAGGAGTTTTGGGTTCTAAAGTGGAGATTTGGTGACAATTTCTTGAACTTATACCCCGTATTTGGTGTATTTCTTTGTATTTTGGCTATTAAAACGATGTATTTGGCCATGAAACTTGATTGTTTTTGCACCATGCGTGGCTAATCTCCTTGTGCTATGGTTGTGATGTAATTAGGAGTATTTAGTTGATGAATTTCATTTCTTTAGCCCTATTTTCATGTCAAAATCACTCGTAACATTGATTTCTACAACGTATTTGTTGGGTATTTACGTATTGTCGATATTATTTACATCCCGTATGGCTAGGCCCTGACAAGGCTAGCCAATTTATGTTCACTAATCTGAACTTATTATTGCTTTTATCGTTTAATGAAATCAATGTTGCTAGTGATGCGTATACGGCCACTTTGACTAGTTTTCATCGTTTCATCTTCCGACGCCTTCACGCCTTGACCGGGTGAAGCGTTGAGTTATATAAACGACATGATATTTCAGCGATTATTAACTCCTAATGAACTCACAACCGTAGCACATTCACTTCATACGTGTTGGAGTTGACGTAGTTAGGGTGTCGTAATTATTGGTTTCTATATCTTTTCGCCCTATCTTAATTGTATAATTCTTTGGCACGTTTCTATATGCTTGATCGCCATACTTTCCGACGTTCTCGTGCCCTGACCGGACGAGAAGTTGAGTTATAGAAAAGGTATTGATATTCATTGATTGCACACACCCTAACGAAATCAAACCCAACACAAACTCCCCATACTTGTACCCCTACCAAAGTCACCGTAAATATCGTAGGATTTTCATTTCTTATTCCATACTCTTGATCCTATATCTTTGTGTTCGATAGGTGGTTGGTTAACATCGTATTATTACTCTTTTCAGATTGACGATCGTTGTTTTGCAGGTCAGTTGTCCCGCGGATTCGATACCTGGACTCACCAGGATATTACTTGCACGATCTCCTGCGCTTGGGAGTAGTTCTCACATCATTTGAGACGAGGCAAGTTGTTGGCGCCGTTGCCGGGGATAACAGCACTTGCAATCAACGATTTCAGTTCGTTTGGAGGAACATTCGGTGAGATCCTTCCATCTTATAGTCTAGGAATTTTATTATTATTATTATTATTATTATTTGTTTTCTCTTTAAGAATGGAGTATATGGAATACATGAAATTCTATTGCACGAATAATTTGTATGATGCAGAATATTATAAGGCACACAAACATAGGATGGAGAAGCTCAAGATCGTTGGTTTTAATCAGACTGATTGTGAAACTTTCTTTCAGGCCTGGAGGAGGTTCACAGACAAAATATCGAGCTATCCGCAGCATGGGTTTACGAAGAAAGAACTTATGGAGTCCTTCCTAGGTGGACTATGACCACGGCTACAGGAATTCTTGGGAGTCATGACGCCGACAGAGGCGTGGAATTATATGGAGTCTTTGCAAGAGGACGAAGAAATCATGAAAGAGATTTCAGAGTGCGATTCAACGGAGCCTTCAAGCCTTGATCCAGAGGAGCAAAGTGTAGACGTACCTTTGCACCACTTGAAAGAGGAAGTTCAATTGCTCATTCAGACACAAGAGGCCACATCCCATCAATTCCAAGAAAACTTCCTTGCTCGGAGTCGGCAGATTCAGCAATCTATTGAAAATCTTAAGCTGATTTCTACTTGCGTAGAAGAAAATAATTCGTTTGAAATTCAATTTCCAAAATCTAATTTGACTTCATCTTCTATTGCAGGTATATCGAGCGAGCCATGTCACGATGAAGTCACGAATGAAAGCATTGACATGGCGGGAAGTATGTGCAAAGTAGAGGATGAGCGAGCAATTTTGGATGAACATGAGGAGAAGACGACTAGGGACATTGGTTTAAAGAATATCGCTATGGAGCCCGAACCATTCCCTTCCCCAGTTTTTTCCCAAAATCATTTACCCCTCTCCACATTGACCGAGCATCATACCGAGCGTAGTGCACATTTTTCAGGGAGTTGTCATCACCATGCTCTATTTTACTTCACCTATTTTGATGACTATATTTGGAATATGTTTATGGCGAAGAATTTTAAAATAATTTGGACTGACATAACTCATCTCTTGTAGGACATTGGTAAACAGCTTATAGAGATGCTTGGAGTTGTGTTGCTGGAGTCCAATTTAGCTAAAGGAGGAAGATCACTCGCCGAGGAGCGCAAGGATCAAATTGAACAACTTCCTCCACCATTAAAGATTCAGGATCCGCCATTTGAACACGGTGTGTTCTTTCCAGTAGCGTAGAATTTTATATGCTTTCTAGGATGCTTGCTTGAATAAACTCGTACCCCTTTCGACATTGAGGACAATGTCCATCTTTAGTTGGGGGGGTGTGTATGAGACCTTAGGATTTGTTTTTTTTGAAAAGCATGGCATAAGGAAAGAATGACCCACCAAATCTCACCATTTTAAACTCCTTCGTATACCTCAAATGCGGATGATTATGCATTAACTGAGTTCTAGCTAATTGTTTATGGCTTGAATTAATTTTTTTCCTTCATGAATTATCGTTAATATGCTATTCATGAAAAATTTTCGATTGTCAAGATTAATATCTCGAAATAGTTTGAATTTATTTCATGCATGCTGATGTGATGAAAAAGCTTGAGTATACACGATTTTTTTTTGAAAAGTCTTCAAGTTGAAGAGGAATTTGGCCTTGGTTATTAATGCTTTGCTCAAAAAAGAAAAATTTGGGTATTGAGTTGCTTATGAAAAGAAAAGAAAAGATAAATGATGAAAAATGAATGAATGAAGTATGTCACTAATAAATAACTTGGTTGGCTCGAGTAGTACAGTCCGAGGGGTCCTTTTTGGCCTAATGCCATATTATCGTCTGATTTGGGAGCCATTGACCGGAAACTCACTCATTTGATGGAGCGATCCAAGTTATACATTTTTCTGCGAATGTTGCTTGATGCGCGTTACGCGGAACGAATAAAAGAAAAGGAATGGTGAATATATATTAAGCAACTTCATTACCCATATCTTGAATGATTGTTTTGATAGGCCAATTCCTTGGAAACAAGAAAACTAGAGAAACACGACGTGGTATACTTTCGCTTGCGCAAAACGATGCTTGTATGTTATTTATTCATACTAAATTAGAGAAAACATCATGTGATTGATCTTGGTCATGGATGTGTATATTGATAGTCAAGATCATGTTGGAAAGCGTATTGTTGAGCCACGCCATAAGCGGTTGATAGAATTAATTTTTATTGATCATCCGTATTCATCGCTCTTTTTTGCTAGGGACTAGCAAAATGCTAGTTGGGGGTGTGATTCGGAGTGAATATTGCGTATTTAACCCCCTAATTAGTCCTATTTTGTGCCCATATGATGCCTAATTGTTCTCTAATACATTCGTATTTTGTACATCATCATTTATTAGAGAAAACACCTTATTTGAGCACAAAACAATAATTAATGGAGTATTTCTGCACTTTTTATATTTTTCCTAGTATCGTCTCGATCTCACGATTCCAACGACTATTTATTTGTATTTTTCTGAGACCTGTACTAATTACTGTGTATTTTTGAATGCAGAATACCAATTAAATGGAGAAATACGCTCAAAATACGAGAAAATACGGCCACGACCAATCGGCGCTTGATACGTGTCGGCAATCCACGGCCTCCCGCGCGATCCAGTGGTCCAACGACACGGGAGACGTGGCGTTCAGACAGCCGTTCGATCGCGATCGAACGACTGTACGCAACTCGCTTAACAGCGGGCGACGTGGCATCGTTTTCTCCGTTGGATTCTAATCCAACGGTCGAAAGCAACGCCCGCTCGATCTTCACGTTGTGCAGCGGATGCTCAATCGAACGGCGACGTGGCATTTTCTGGGCGGTTGGATCTCGATCCGACGGTTGTGAGTACTCCCGCTTTTTGAATCGCAGCGCGCGATTATGGGGCGACGTGGCACAACGTGAACCCTCCGATGCAGATCCAACGGCGGAACACGAATCTGAGATCGATGCGAATTCGCGTTCGAAAGCGGGCGAACCCGTTTTCTTGAGAGGACACGTGGCGGGATCTCGTTAGATCCCGCCCAGATCGGACGGATGCGGTTTGATGCGGTCGACGGGTGCGGGTTTGAGTGCGTTTTGAAGCGGGGTTCGACCTGATAAGCTATTAAACCCGCAATGAGTTATATTTAAGCATATTTTAGGGTTTTTGGGGGTATCCTGGCGTATTTTGGGACTTTTGGAGCGGCTACTGTGCGTATTTCTCCAGGGGAAAATTCTGAAAAATCCCAGAGACTATTCTTCCTATTCTAAAGGAGTTTTGGGTTCTAAAGTGGAGATTTGGTGACAATTTCTTGAACTTACACCTCGTATTTGGTGTATTTCTTTGTATTTTGGCTATTAAAACGATGTATTTGGCCATGAAACTTGATTGTTTTTGCACCATGCGTGGTTAATCTCCTTGTGCTATGGTTGTGATGTAATTAGGAGTATTTAGTTGATGAATTTCATTTCTTTAGCCCTATTTTCATGTCAAAATCACTCGTAACATTGATTTCTACAACGTATTTGTTGGGTATTTGCGTATTGTCGATATTATTTACATCCCGTATGGCTAGGCCCTGACAAGGCTAGCCAATTTATGTTCACTAATCTGAACTTATTATTGCTTTTATCGTTTAATGAAATCAATGTTGCTAGTGATGCGTATACGGCCACTTTGACTAGTTTTCATCGTTTCATCTTCCGACGCCTTCACGCCTTGACCGGGTGAAGCGTTGAGTTATATAAACGACATGATATTTCAGCGATTATTAACTCCTAATGAACTCACAACCGTAGCACATTCACTTCATACGTGTTGGAGTTGACGTAGTTAGGGTGTCGTAATTATTGGTTTCTATATCTTTTCGACCTATCTTAATTGTATAATTCTTTGGCACGTTTCTATATGCTTGATCGCCATACTTTCCGACGTTCTCGTGCCCTGACCGGACGAGAAGTTGAGTTATAGAAAAGGTATTGATATTCATTGATTGCACACACCCTAACGAAATCAAACCCAACACAAACTCCCCATACTTGTACCCCTACTGATCACTCCTTATTTTACACCCTTTTTCCGCATATTTGCATGCCATTTAGATCGTCCAAATCATGTTTTTCACGATATATCGACGATATTGCGATGCTTTTCACGATTTGTTGTTTTTGTCGCATTTCAGGTGATTTGGCGCGATTTGGAGTGATCTCGAGATGCTCTTACTCTAGACGGTCACCAACGACCTCCCCGAGGGGTATTTTGCTGTTGGAGAGAAGCGGAAGAAGAACGGACGTCGCATGAGCGACGAGGAGGCCAAAACAAGCAGATTGGGCATTTTTTGTGTCCCACTCGGCCGAGTGGAGGAGCCACTCGGCCGACCAGATCAGACACAATTTCTATGTGCACTCGGCCGCGCACCGAAGACCATATCGGCCGAGTGACGACATCACGTCCGCCCGAGTGGCGCCCAGACGAAGCCCTTCCAAAACATCCAAGTTACTGTTTTTCGGCTGCCTGAACTTCAGAAGACCCACTCGGCCGAGTGGTTAGTCCCGTCCGCCCGAGTACTATGAAGCCATCGGCCGAGTGACTACAACTCACTCGGCCGAGCCACCCCCGAAGTAGAGACCCCTGAAGGCCCCGACTTACTGGAAAATTACAGGGTTTCTCACTCGGCCGAGCGACTTTTGTCACTCGGCCGAGTGCGATGCGCTGCCTGTAGCGAAAACTGCGGAAAACAGGCTGTGCAGGGGTATTTTGGTCACGATTTTTGGACGATTTTGGGGGCTATTTAAACCCTGTTTTTACCCTAGTTTGGGAGCCTCTCTCTTAGATTTTTGCAGCTTTTTAGATTAGTTTTTTAGCTTTATTCTTGTGATTGGAAAGGAGACAAAGATTGGAATTTTGTTGGATTCAATTGAAGAACTCCATTGGTTTGCATCTCTTTTCCTTAAAAATTCTATTTTTATTGCTTATCTCAAACATTATGATGAATTCCATTGCTTATTTCAACGATTATTTTTGTGATCTCGCTATGATTTGTGAGTAGTCTCCACGTCTTGGGGCGTGGGGATGAACCCTATAAGCCCATCTTCATATTTGTGATGAATTGGTAGAAATTGTGCTAGAATTGTTATTAGGGATTAGATTGGGATCAATTTACTACGGATGGCTAGGTATTCATATCAATTGGGATTTGCAAGAGATTGGATCCCAATTTGATAGGAAACCCTAGAAATCCGAATTGGTTTGGAGTCGGATTTTCGAAGTATCGGTTTGCAAGAGATTGGACCGATACTAGGATTTTCGGTTGCAATTCCATGCCGATACTCGTTTGCAAGAGATTGGACGGGTATGAACTATCCCAATCTAGGTCGTGGACCGAGTTTGCAAGAGATTGGGCTCGGTGCGCGATTGGACGATGATGTTGATCCTAATGCTAGCTTTCCTAGGCTAGGGTTTGTAAGAGATTGGACCCAAACCTAGGATAGCTATAGACCGGCAACAGCGCGAGAGCGTGAGCTTGGTTCTACATTCAGTTACAACTAGTTCATCCAAATTCTCATTCAAGCAATTTTGAAACCGACGAACCACATTTATGAGATACGGTGAGTAGCGGGGATTCCCCATTCCCTAGACGTTCTTTATTTGATTTGATATTTCCGCATTTTTGTCTGACGATTGTGACAGGATCGCCAAAGGCAAATTTCTCTCTTGATGATTACTCCTTATTTTACACCTTTTTTCCGCATATTTGCATGCCATTTGGATCGCCCAAATCATGTTTTTCACGATATATCGACGATATTGCGATGCTTTTCACGATTTGTTGTTTTTGTCGCATTTCAGGTGATTTGGCGCGATTTGGAGTGATCTCGAGATGCGCGTACTCTAGACGGTCACCAACGACCTCCCCGAGGGGTATTTTGCTGTTGGAGAGGAGCGGAAGAAGAATGGACGTCGCAGGAGCGACGAGGAGGCCAAAACAAGCAGATTGGTCATTCTTTGTGTCCCACTCGGCCGAGTGGAGGAGCCACTCGGCCGACCAGCGAGACACTGCTCGGCCGACCAGTTCAGACACGAGTTACCTGTGCACTCGGCCGAGCACAGAAGACCCACTCGGCCGAGTGACGATACCACGTCCGCCCGAGTGGCGCCCAGACGAAGCCCTTCCAAAACATCGAAGTTTCTGTTTTTCGGCTGCCTGAACTTCAGAAGACCCACTCAGCCGAGTGGAGAATCCCGTCCGCCCGAGTGCAGTGAAGTCATCGGCCGAGTGACGACAACTCACTCGGCCGAGCCGCCTCCGAACTGAAGACCCCTGAAAGCCCCGACTTTCTGGAAAATTGCAGGGTTTTTCACTCGGCCGAGCGACTTTTGTCACTCGGCCGAGTGCGATGCACTGCCTGTAGCGAAAACTGCGGAAAACAGGCTGTGCAGGGGTATTTTGGTCACGATTTTTGGACGATTTTTGGGGCTATTTAAGCCCTGTTTTTACCCTAGTTTTGAGAGCCATCTCTTAGATTTTTTGCAGCTTTTTAGATTACTTTTTAGCTTTATTATTGTGATTGGAGAAGAGGAAAAACTTGGATTTTTGTTGGATTAAATTGAAGAACTCCATTGGTTTGCATCTCTCTTCCCTAAAAATCCTATTTTTATTGTTTATCTCAATATTTGTGATGAATTCTATTGCTTATTTCGTTGATTATTTTTGTGCTATTGCTATGATTTGTGAGTAGTCTCCACGTCTTGGGGCGTGGGGATGAACCCTACAAGCCCTATTTCCTATTTGTGATGAATTGGTAGAAATTGAGCTAGAATTGCTATTAGGGATTAGATTGGGATCGATTTACTACGGATAGCTAGGAATTCATATCAATTGGGATTTGCAAGAGATTGGATCCCAATTTGTTAGGAAGCCCTAGAAATCCAAATTGGGTTGGAGTCGGATTTTCGAAGTATCGGTTTGCAAGAGATTGGACCGATACCAGGATTTCCGATTGCAATTCCATGCCAATACCCGTTTGCAAGAGATTGGACGGGTAGGAACTATCCTAATTTAGATTGTGGACCGAGTTTGCAAGAGATTGGGCTCGGTGCGCAATTGGATGATGATGTTGATCCTAATGCTAGCCCCCCTAGGCTAGGGTTTGCAAGAGATTAGACCCAAACCTAGGATAGCTATAGACCGGCAACAGCGCGAGAGCGTGAGCTTGGTTCTACATTCAGTTGCAACTAGTTCATCCGAATTCTCATTCTAGCAATTTTGATACCGACGAACCACATTTATGAAATACGGTGAGTAGCGGGAATTCCCCATTCCCTAGACGTTCTTTATTTGATTTGATATTTCGCACATTTGTCTGACGATTGTGACAGGATCGCCCAAGGCAATTTTCTCTGTTCTCAAATAGCCAGGTTGATTCGGAGCAAGCACAGTCATTCGTCCTCCCTGTGTTCGATACCCGCTCGCTGCTACACCGTGCACTTGCGGTAAAACTACAACCGTTCTTTGGGTGTATATCCGGAGCGATCAAGTTTTTGGCGCCGTTGCCGGGATGCTCGCTTTTGATTCTTTCTCACCCTAGCTATTCTTTTTTTTTATTACTATTATCATTATTTTTATTTCTTATTTCTTACCTAACCCTTCCACGGTGCTAACCATTTCTTTGAAACTCTGTTTCCCCTGTGCATGTACACGAGATCTACGGCGGACCCTGAAGCTTTATTATTTGATCCCGAGATCGAACGTACCACGCGGAGACTTAGAGCGGAAAGAAGACAAGATCCGGAAGGGAGGTATATGACCAACCCGGAAACTCCTGAAGAATTGGCAGCAAGGATGGCGAGGATAATTTCTATTCGCGATAGGCTTCGGCCTAAGACCTCTTCTACTACCTCGTCCATTGCCGTGCCGCAGTTGGCGGCTGACAAGAACTTCGAGCTAAAGACTGGATTGGTGGTTTTGATGCAACAAGACCCATTTCATGGGAACGCCCATGAGAACCCCCACTATCACATCCAATTATTCTTGTCAAAGTGCGCCACATTCCAGATACCGGGGGTCTCCATCGATGCTATCAGACTGCGTCTCTTCCCCTTCACGCTTAAGGACAAGGCACTCTATTGGTTGAGGACGCAGGCGGACGGAGTCTTCACCACTTGGGACGAGTTGGCGGGTGCATTTATTGACAAATTCTATCCGCCATCCAAGACGGTGAAGATCCGGAGCGCTCTCATGTCCTTCAAGCAAGGACAACAGGAGACGCTCTATGAAGCTTGGGAGCGTTTTAAGGATTTGCAGCATCAATGCCCGCACCACAGTATAGAAGATTGGGAGCTAGTTCATAGCTTCTACAACGGTCTCCAACCGGGGACCAAACAAATTATTGATGCCGCGGCGAATGGTGCAATCTTGTCAAAGACTCCCGAAGAAGCTACGGCCCTAATTAAGGAGATGACCTCAAATAACCAACAATGGGGCGATGAGCGAGGACACTCCACGTCCTCCTTAAAGCCAACTAGCATCTACGAGGCGAAGGCCGTAGCGGAGCTCACGAGCAAATTTGATTCTCTCCACAAGGTGGTGGAGAGATTGGAGAAGTTCATCACGGAGCCCCAAGGAAGCCCTTCCACCTCCGCTCCAACCAACCAAATGTGTGATTGGCAAGACCAATCTCAAGCCATGTACTCGGGAGGAGAGCAAGGAGAAGGATCCTTGGAGCAAGTACAATATGTTGCGGGGAACCAAGGGTATTGGTCCAATCCGGCCTTAAGAAATCATCCCGGATTCTCCTATGCCAATAATGAAGGAGCTTTGAACCCGCCACAACCACTACCTCATCAAGCTCGACCACCACCACCCCAACAACAAAACTATCCACCGAGGGGGCCTACCCAACAAAACTTTCAACCGAAGCAACAAGTTCCATCTTATAGGCCGCCCGGTTACAACCAAGGGTGGAGGAATCAAAATCAAAACCCTCTGCAAGCTCCACAACGGTCCGATTTCGAAACTAGAGTGGAGGCGTTCATGGTCGAGCAAAATAAGGTGAATGCTACTTTGAAGGCGGGGCAAGACTCTCTTAATACCGTAGTGGCTCAAATATCGGAGCAATTAGCGTTGCTCAATCGGAACACTCAACGATTGCCGACGCAACCGGAGCAAAACCCACGGGGCAACACCGGCCACATCAACGCCGTAGTCGCCGTTACTACTAGAGGCGGGAAGGACACCACCCCCACTATGATTCCTACCGAGGAGGCCGTGGAGGAAAGCTTGGAGCCGATTGAGCCGATAGTTGAAGTTGAAAAGGAGAAGGAGCCACAAGACAAGGAGAAATCTAGGGCGGAGCAATTAATTGAGGAAAGGCGCTTCATGCCACCGGTCCCATTCCCCCAAAGGCTCGCTAGAGCGAAAATGGAGAAAAGGCTAGTGAAATTTCTCGAGTACCTAAGAGGAGTTAGCCTTAACATCCCCTTCTTTGACGCCATCGTCGAGATCCCCACGTATGCTAAATTTTTGAAGGACTTGATTTCGGGGAGGAAAAGGAAGGAGAAGATCATGCTAGCCGAGGAGGGCTCTTGGTTCACCAAGAGAGAGAAGGAGCCGGCAAAATTCAAGGATCCGGGGAGTTTTCGGATTCCTTGCACCTTGGGCGGCGTTCCTCTTCAAAAGGCGTTGGTTGATCTTGGGGCTAGTGTGAGCCGCATGCCCCTCTCCATGTTCTTAAAGCTAAACACCGGGACAAAGTTGAAACCCACCGACATGCGCATTCAATTAGCCGATGGACGGATAACAAGGCCGGTGGGGATCGCCGAAGACATACCGCTTCAAGTCCCGGGTGGAATATGCTTTCCATGTGACTTTGTGATCATGGACGTTAAGGAGGAGGGAGACACCTCATTGATACTTGGACGCCCGTTCCTCGCCACCGCCGGAGTCATCGTCGACGTGCGCGAAGGTACCTTAACCTTAAACGTCGGAAACATCGAGGTGGAGCTCCTCATCCCTAAGGCTATGAAGCATATGCCTTATCACGAGGAACTTGACTACATGGACCTCCTTGATGAGGTGATAGAGGAGGCGATTCCTCACTCAATTGGCGCTCTTTTTGATGAAGAATTTGAAGAAGGCCCGGATTTAGGCCATGAAGAGAATAAAGATGACTCCCCCGACTTCTCCGCTGAAGAAGATGAAGGCGACGCTGATGTCGCAAGGATTCGAGAGCTCTGCAAGCTCTCGAAACTAAAGTCTCCAAAGAAAGCTCCGCCGGCACGGAAATCGGCACCACCGGCAAAGCCGTTGACCGGAGCAAATGCTAGCTTGGGGAGCCTCCCCCAACACTATTCGAGATAGGAGACCACCGAGGGAGAACGCGCCGCCGCCACATCCAAATCCAAGCGCGCTCCCCGGAAAGTTTGATGGGTGCATCTCATATGCACCAAACATCCCGCATTGATTGAAAATTATAGGGGGTCGAGCTCACGACCTTAAACGAGCGCTTGTCGGGAGGCAACCCGACGGTTTTTGCTTTATTTTTACTTTTTTATTTATTTTTGTTTTAGAAATTTTTGGTGTTTTGAGTCGTTCGCCCAAAAATTTTGTGATAACGGGTCCTATTTTTCTTGACAGGAGAGGAGATAGGTAGATCCATCTTGAGGAGGATGAACGAGTCGACACGGAGCGCCCCAAGAAGGCGCTCGACGCTTAGGAGGAAGATGAAATCGATTGGAGGAAGAAAGACGGAGTTTAGAGCCAAAACGAAGACAAACAGCAGAACACAAGGCTCACTCGGCCGAGCATACTAGTCACTCGGCCGAGTACACAAGTTCGTCCGGCCAAGCCGTTCACGAACGAGGGAAGTCTGCTGTACCCAACTCTCTGTTTATTTTCTTGATTTCGATATAACTGCTACTCGACCGAGTATATATATTCACTCGGCCGAGTGAAACGGATACCCTCCTAGGGCGAGTCATGCCGAGTAGCTTGAGTCACTCGGCCGAATGGACTTACTCCACTCGGCCGAGGCTGGTAAAGCCACTCGGCCGAAGCGATAGCGGGGAGGAAAATTTCATTGGCCTCGCTCGGCCGAGTGACCACGTCACTCGGCCGAGTCGTAACTTTTTTATATAAAGGGCCGAGGGGGGGGGGCGCGGATTTCAAAACACAAAAACCCCAAACCCCCCGACGCTCCAGCTCCCCTCGCCCGAACCCCCCTCGCTCTCGCCCTCACTCGCCCGACCAGCACCGCCCCGCCGCCGCTCGGCCCGCCACCGCCGGCCGAGCACCTGCCGACGCCTCGCCCGAGTCGCCGCCGGCGGCCGACCGTCCGATCACCTCCGGTACCCCTGTTTTCACCGTTTTCTCCTCTTTTCGTGTATTTCTTGAGGATCCATGTGCTAAACGCCCCCCTAACCCAAATCAATTTCTATATCTATCCATTATACCCCTATTGCTCTATACATTTTGATTATTACTCGCTGATATCGCTTTTTCATGCGCAGGTTGCTTTTTGGAGCTTAGGGGAGCTCAGGGGAGCTTCTACGGGCTGTTTTGGACTTCGTGGAAGCACGGAATTCGCACGCTTCCACTGCTTAGCACTCGCGGCATGTTTGGGTATACTCTTTCCATTCTTTTTGCACACGCCACACTTTTCACGTTTTTCGGCGCGCGCTCGGGGCCGATATGCCGCCCCAGACACGACCGCGGTCGAAGAGAGCTTCCGCCAAGCGGAAGCGGTCGGATGATGCCGGCCCCTCCCACGAGTTAGAGGACTCTCCTCCACCGTCCCCCACACACCCCGCACACCCAGCACAGCCTGCAGGCCCCGCACACCCCGCACAGCCTGCAGTGCACCCACAGCCCGCACAGCCTCTCCCCGCCGACCCACTGCCACCACCACCGGCTCCACTGGTCGGGCCGCTCGGGATTACGTTCCGAGACGACGCACACCGCACCGTCTTCGAGCGTATCTCCCAGCGCTCGATCGTACCCTCCAGGTTTGCACACCTCGCTGACCTAGGACGCCTGGGGGTACTAGAGGGGATGCTCACGTTGTACGACAATGTGGGCTGGCGAGATTTTCTGCAGGTGTCGGCGGATACTTTTACCCGCCCGACACTTGAGGTTTTGAGTTCGATCGCCCGGACCGATGAGGGATGCTCATTCCGGTTCATGGATCGAGAGTGCCAGGTCACTCTCGATATGATGAGAGCATTCTTCTCGTGGCCCGCCGTCCCCGGAGCCGATCGCGGTTACGGCCCCACCCATATCCCCCCACCTTCCTTCGACGCCGGTGCCTTCTGGGCCCGGATTACAGGCCACCACGCCGCCTTTGACCCTAGTAGGGCCAAGGCCTCGGCCATTGTCCACCCCTGCCTACGCATTGCCCAGCGCCTCATGGCGACCACCTTTTTGGCTAGATATGAGCCGGGCACGATGTCTACGCAAGAGCTCTACATGCTCTATGCGATGACACGTCCCAGAGCTCTATCTAGGGATGGACATGAGCTTGTCCCCGCCGTCGTGATCGACATTGCGGCTTGGTTTTTAGACCGCATCATTGTATCAGTGGGCGCTCGCTCACCGATCTGCTGCGGCGGTCTGATCACCCTGCTTACCATGATGACCGGCGAGGACCTACCTGACGACTTGCGACGCGTCCCGGGCCCCACTTCTCTGTCGATAGACGTTATGGCCCGGATGAAGATGCTTCTTCCGCATGGTGAGCGTCACTGGGTCTGGTTGCACGGCCCTTACGGTGCCGACTACATGATTCTCCCGAGCCCTGCTCGGACTCAGATTGCACCAGCCCACGTCGACTGGCTCCCGGCGATGGATGTTCTCATCCCCTCCGCCTACGTGCTCGAGGCCGAGGAGGCCGAGCAGGCCCGCGCTGCCCACGCTGCCCAGGCTGCCCCCGCAGACCCTGCTGCATACCCTGCCGAGCCTGCCGCCGACCCTGTTGACCCCGTGGCCCCTCAGCCCATACCAGATGCTTCCGCTGCTCCTGACACCGCTGTCGGTGTCGAGAGTACTTTTGCTGAGCCCACTTCCACCACTGTCACCACCACTCCCACTGCCACCTCTGGCCCTCTGTCCGTGGAGCCTCTTTGCTCCGCACTCCCCGAGCGCCCGCCGACCTTTGTCGAGAGTGGAGAGCCCTCGTTTGCCGCGGTCGTGGAGACCATGGCTAGCATGATCTCCGCTGGGGTTGCGCCTTTTGGTCCACACAGTTCCGCCCCAGCGGTAGTTACCTCTGTCTCCACCCCCGCTGTATTTTCCGAGAGTGTCGTGGCGTCTGTCCACACTTCTGTGCCACTGACCTCTCTGGCCGCCTCGTTGCCACCTTTGCACACTTCTTTCGCTGCCGCTGCCTCCACTTCCCACCAGCCGGTGCCCCGGCCTCACACTGAGGCCAGGCCCACATTTGCAGGCGCGACACCTTTTGTCCCCTTCCCTGCTGAGCCCGTTACATACTCCACTCGCGTACGCCAACCTCGCCCTGCACAGCCTAGACCGGTGCGACCCTCTGCACCACCCCCGCCCGACACTGTACTGCAGAGCATACATGCTCTTGAGTTGGCGGTGAGTGGTCTTAGAGGTGACCTTAGGACCCTGTCCTCCACCGTCTCTGCGATGGCTGGACGCTTCGAGCTGATCCCCCAGATCCACTACTGCCTTACACAGGTCTTGGAGCGTCTCCCACGCGTACCCCCACCCACCCAGCAGGTTCCCACACACACTTCCACACACACTAGACCTGCTTCCACTTTCACGCCCACCCCAGCTCAGCAGCCTACACCACCACCACCACCACCTCCGCCTCAGGACGGAGACGGCGCAACACCGCCTTCTTAGGCACCATTGATGCCTTGATCCATTCCTGCCGTTGTGCTGCCCGTTTCTGCTGGGTCCTGTTGCACTTTTTGTCCACCCCCCTCCCCTCACTTATTATTATGGTATTCTCTTTTTGATCATATCTTTTTATATCTATTCTGGGACAGAGGGAGAGTTTTTGGTGACACTTATATCTATGTATCGCTCCTATCTGTGCATGCATCATGTCCGCATCATATTTTCATTTCTTTATTTTACCTTTTTTCTTTTCATTTTTCCATGCATGCATCCTCACTTGCCCCTCCCATCGCTCGTCTCTCGGTGTGCCACACTTTGCACATTGAGGACACTGTGCCATTTAGCTTGGGGGAGTGAGTTCTCACGTTCTTTTTCGATTTGCCACCTTTATTTTTAGTTTTTCACACCACTTTTTTTTCGCCTTTGCACTTATTTTTCATCATTTTTCTTTTATTTTGCCATGCATCATGTTTTTCCTATTTTCCTGTGTGCCGCACTGCATAGTTTCTATTTTCCCTTTATCTTTATTTCTTTTTCATCTCATGCTAGAGATGACTTTTCTGTGATGATGATGACGTTGGATTTAGATTATTCTATATGCATGCTATATTTGTCATGTCTTAGGTTTTATTTCAGATATCAGATGCTATGACTTGTTTTGCATTTAGAATAGTAACCCACGCCTTTTTCCGCATGAAAATGGATGAAATTTTATTATTAGCTGAGTCTGAATATTCATATGTATGCTATCACAGAAAACACACCAAGATTCACGCATTGAATGCTTATATCTGGAGTACTGACTTTCTTTTCCTATATCACTTCTATATGCATGAATTGTACACTTCACTTCAGGACGATTGAATGATGTTAGCTATGATATATCTGGATTAGTTAGCTTTTTTGTGATCGAAACTGAGTAGATTAGATTACACTGCTGAAGTTGTCGTGCATGTCTTATAGAGTGAACCGAGAGTTATATTTATTTCTTTCTCCACAAATCTTGAACATCATTTCTCTACTTTTAAAAATCATTGGTGAATCTCCCCTTAGTGATTCTATTTTATGGCATTTTCCCCGCTACTAATTTCTAGCTCCAAATCTCTTATTCTAAAAAAAAGAGAAAAACATTCTTGTACATCATTATCTCTCTCTGAGTCGGGATCGTTGTGTATATATTGCCTATTGCAAAAAAAAACAAAAGAAAAAAAGGGGAAAAATCCTTAATAAAAGATCCCATCTCACCTTCTTTCTTTCTTCTTTCTTTTCGTTGCTTTTGGAGCTATATATAAAAATGGGGATGTAAATGTTTTTTATGCCACCACGCTTATAGATAAGCTTGGGGGAGGGGATCCATTGATGTGTGAGAGAGTGACTACTTGACATTGCACGACAACCTAGGCTAAGTAATATTCTATACTCGGTGAGATTATTTTTAGTTTTACGAAATCCAGAAATCTAAGCCTAGCGTTCATTTCATGAAATCCATACTTTTCTATTCTCTTTATTCTATAGTGTGATACTCTTATACTCCAGATAGAAAGCGTTCAATTGAAAAGTGTGTGATCTGTGATTTGTATACCGCTTTAAATGATTCAGACGACGTTAATTTTAAAATTATTCCGTTTTCATGATTATATCGTTTTTCGTGGGTTTTCTATCTCTATTTGCATTATTATACTATGATATCAAAATAAAATCCTTTGACATGAGTTTTTCATTCGGTGCATGCTATAAGAGTAAGTGAAACCCACGTCCTGAGAAAATGATCTAGCATCCTACCTCTTCGCTTCTTTCTCTCTTCTTTATTTTCACTTCGTTTTCATTCTTCTTCGTTTTTTTTTCATTTTTCCGTTTTTCGCCGTTTTCGTTTTCAGAATCCACCGGGTTCGCCTTTTACTTATCTTCCTCGAGGACGAGTAAGAGGCAAGCTTGGGGGATTTTGATCACTCCTTATTTTACACCTTTTTTCCGCATATTTGCATGCCATTTGGATCGCCCAAATCATGTTTTTCACGATATATCGACGATATTGCGATGATTTTCACGATTTGTTGTTTTTGTCGCATTTCAGGTGATTTGGCACGATTTGGAGTGATCTCGAGATGCGTGTACTCTAGACGGTCACCAACGACCTCCCCGAGGGGTATTTTGCTGTTGGAGAGGAGCGGAAGAAGAATGGACGTCGCAGGAGCGACGAGGAGGCCAAAACAAGCAGATTGGTCATTCTTTGTGTCCCACTCGGCCGAGTGGAGGAGCCACTCGGCCGACCAGCGAGACACTGCTCGGCCGACCAGTTCAGACACGAGTTACATGTGCACTCGGCCGAGCACAGAAGACCCACTCGGCCGAGTGACGATACCACGTCCGCCCGAGTGGCGCCCAGACGAAGCCCTTCCAAAACATCGAAGTTTCTGTTTTTCGGCTGCCTGAACTTCAGAAGACCCACTCGGCCGAGTGGAGAATCCCGTCCGCCCGAGTGCAGTAAAGTCATCGGCCGAGTGACGACAACTCACTCGGCCGAGCCGCCTCCGAACTGAAGACCCCTGAAAGCCCCGACTTTCTGGAAAATTGCAGGGTTTTTCACTCGGCCGAGCGACTTTTGTCACTCGGCCGAGTGCGATGCGCTGCCTGTAGCGAAAACTGCGGAAAACAGGCTGTGCAGGGGTATTTTGGTCACGATTTTTGGACGATTTTTGGGGCTATTTAAGCCCTGTTTTTACCCTAGTTTTGAGAGCCATCTCTTAGATTTTTTGCAGCTTTTTAGATTACTTTTTAGCTTTATTATTGTGATTGGAGAAGAGGAAAAACTTGGATTTTTGTTGGATTAAATTGAAGAACTCCATTGGTTTGCATCTCTCTTCCCTAAAAATCCTATTTTTATTGTTTATCTCAATATTTGTGATGAATTCTATTGCTTATTTCGTTGATTATTTTTGTGCTATTGCTATGATTTGTGAGTAGTCTCCACGTCTTGGGGCGTGGGGATGAACCCTACAAGCCCTATTTCCTATTTGTGATGAATTGGTAGAAATTGAGCTAGAATTGCTATTAGGGATTAGATTGGGATCGATTTACTACGGATAGCTAGGAATTCATATCAATTGGGATTTGCAAGAGATTGGTTCCCAATTTGTTAGGAAGCCCTAGAAATCCGAATTGGGTTGGAGTCGGATTTTCGAAGTATCGGTTTGCAAGAGATTGGACCGATACCAGGATTTCGGATTGCAATTCCATGCCAATACCCGTTTGCAAGAGATTGGACGGGTAGGAACTATCCTAATTTAGATTGTGGACCGAGTTTGCAAGAGATTGGGCTCGGTGCGCAATTGGACGATGATGTTGATCCTAATGCTAGCCCCCCTAGGCTAGGGTTTGCAAGAGATTAGACCCAAACCTAGGATAGCTATAGACCGGCAACAGCGCGAGAGCGTGAGCTTGGTTCTACATTCAGTTGCAACTAGTTCATCCGAATTCTCATTCTAGCAATTTTGATACCGACGAACCACATTTATGAAATACGGTGAGTAGCGGGAATTCCCCATTCCCTAGACGTTCTTTATTTGATTTGATATTTCGCATATTTGTCTGACGATTGTGACAGGATCGCCCAAGGCAATTTTCTCTGTTCTCAAATAGCCAGGTTGATTCGGAGCAAGCCCAGTCATTCGTCCTCCCTGTGTTCGATACCCGCTCGCTGCTACACCGTGCACTTGCGGTAAAACTACAACCGTTCTTTGGGTGTATATCCGGAGCGATCACTTGAATAGCCAGGTTGATTGGAACAAGCACGGTCACTCGTCATCCCTGTGTTCGATATCCCGCTCGCTGCTACACCGTGCACTTGCGGTAAAACTACAACCGTTCTTTGGGTCACATCCCGGAGCGATCAAGTTTTTGGCGCCGTTGCCGGGGAGGCGATTGCGTTTGATTCTTTCTCACCCTAGCTATTTCTTTTTTTTAAATTATTATTATCATTATTTTTATTTTCTATTTCTTACCTAACCCTTCCACGGTACTAATCATTTCTTTGAAACTCTGTTTCCCCTGTGCATGTACACGAGATCTACGGCAGACCCTGAAGCTTTATTATTTGATCCCGAGATCGAACGTACCGCGCGGAGACTTAGAGCGGAAAGGAGACAAAATCCAGAAGGGCGGTTTATGACCAACCCGGAAACTCCTGAACAATTGGCGGCAAGGATGGCAAGGCTAATTTCTATTCGCGATAGGCTTCGGCCTATGACCTCTTCTACTACCTCATCCATTGCCATGCCGGAGTTGGCGGCTGACAAGAACTTCGAGCTAAAGACTGGATTGGTGGTTTTGATGCAACAAGACCCATTTCATGGGAACGCCCATGAGAACCCCCACTACCACATCCAATTATTCTTGTCAAAGTGCGCCACATTTCAGATGCCGGGGGTCTCCATCGATGCCATCAGACTGCGTCTCTTCCCCTTCACGCTAAAGGACAAGGCACTCTATTGGTTGAGGACGCAGGCTGACGGAGTTTTCACCACTTGGGACGAGTTGGCGAGTGCATTTATTGACAAGTTCTATCCGCCATCCAAGACGGTGAAAATCCGGAGCGCTCTCATGTCCTTCAAGCAAGGACCACAGGAGACGCTCTATGAAGCTTGGGAGCGTTTTAAGGATTTGCAGCATCAATGCCCGCACCACAGCATAGAAGATTGGGAGCTAGTTCATAGCTTCTACAACGGTCTCCAACCGGGGACCAAACAAATTATTGATGCCGCAGCGAATGGTGCTATCTTGTCAAAGACTCCCGAGGAAGCTACGGCCCTAATTAAGGAGATGGCCTCAAACAACCAACAATGGGGCGATGCGCGAGGACACTCCACGTCCTCCTTAAAGCCGACTAGTATCTACGAGGCGAAGGCCGTAGCGGAGCTTACGAGCAAGTTTGATTCTCACCACAAGGTGGTGGAGAGATTGGAGAAGTTTATCACGGAGCCCCAAGGAGCCCCTTCTACCTCCACTCCAACGAACCAAATGTGTAATTGGCAAGACCAATCTCAAGCCATGTACTCGGGAGGAGAGCAAGGAGAAGGATCCTTGGAGCAAGTACAATATGTTGCGGGGAACCAAGGATATTGGGCCAATCCGGCCGCAAGAAATCATCCCGGATTCTCTTACGCCAACAATGAAGGAGCCTTGAACCCGCCACAACCGCCACCTCAACAAGCCCGACCACCACCACCCCAATAACAAAACTATCCACCGAGGGGGCCTACTCAACAAAACTTTCAACCGAAGCAACAAGTTCCACCATATAGGCCGCCCGGATACAACCAAGGGTGGAGGAATCAAAATCAAAACCCTCCACAAGCTCAACAACGATCCGACTTCGAAGCTAGAGTGGAGGCGTTCATGGTCGAGCAAAATAAGGTAAATGCTACTTTGAAGGCGGGGCAAGACTCTCTTAATACCGTTGTGGCTCAAATATCGAAGCAATTGGCGTTACTCAATCGAAACACTCAACGATTGCCGGCGCAACCCGAGCAAAACCCACGGAGCAACACCGGCCACATCAATGCCGTAGTTGCCGTTACCACTAGAGGCGGAAAGGACACCACCCCCGCCATGATTCCTACCAAGGAGCCCGTGGAGGAAAGCTTGGAGCCAATTGAGCCGGTAGTTGAAGTTGAAAAGGAGAAGGAGCCACAAGACAAGGAGAAATCTAGAGCGGAACAATTGATTGAGGAAAGACGCTTCATGTCACCGGTCCCATTCCCCCAAAGACTAGCGAGAGCGAAAATGGAGAAAAGGCTAGTGAAGTTCCTCGAGTATCTTAGAGGAGTTAGCCTTAACATTCCCTTCCTCGACGCCATCGTGGAAATCCCCACATATGCTAAATTCTTAAAGGATTTGATTTCGGGGAGAAAGAGGAAGGAGAAGATTATGCTAGCCGAGGAGGGCTCTTGGTTTACTAAGAGAGAAAAAGAGCCGGCCAAATTGAAAGATCCGGGGAGTTTTCGGATTCCTTGCACCTTGGGCGGCATCCCTCTTCAAAAGGCGTTGGTTGATCTAGGGGCTAGTGTGAGCCTCATGCCTCTCTCCATGTTCTTAAGGCTAAACACCGGGACAAAGTTGAAACCTACCGACATGCGCATTCAATTGGCCGACGGGAGAATAACAAGGCCGGTGGGGATCGCCGAAGACATCCCGCTACATGTCCCGGGTGGAATATGCTTGCCATGTGACTTCGTGATCATGGACGTTAAGGAGGAGGGAGACACTTCGTTGATACTTGGACGCCCATTCCTCGCCACCGCCGGAGTCATCGTCGACGTGCGTGAAGGTACATTAACTTTAAACGTCGGCAACATCGAGGTGGAGCTTCACATTCCTAAGGCTATGAAGCACATGCCTTACCACGAGGAGCTTGATTACATGGACCTCCTTGATGAGGTGATAGAGGAGGCGACCCCCCACTCAATTGGCGCTCTTTTCGATGAAGATTTTGAGGAAGGCCCGGATTTAGGCCAAGATGAGAAGAAAGTTGATTCCCCCGACCTCTCCGCTGAAGATGATGAAGGCGACGCTGATGTCGCAAGGATTCGAGAGCTCTGCAAGCTCTCGAAATTAAAGTCTCCAAAGAAAGCTCCTCCGGTACGGAAATCGGCATCATCGGTGAAGCCGTTGACCGGAGCAAATGCTAGCTTGGGGGAGCCTCCCCCCAACACTATTCGAGATGGGAGACCACCGAGGGAGAACACGCCTCCACGTCCAAATCCAAGCGCGCTCCCCGGAAAGTTTGATGGGTGCATCTCATATGCGCCAAACATCCCGCATTGATTGAAAATTATAGGGGGTCGAGCTCACGAACTTAAACGAGCGCTTGTCGGGAGGCAACCCGACAGTTTTTGCTTTATTTTCACTTTTTTCTTTATTTTCGTTTTAGAAATTTTTAGTGTTTTGAGTCGTTCGCTCAAAAATTTTGTGATAACGGTTCCTATTTTTTCTTGACAGGAGAGGAGATAGGTAGATCCATCATGAGGAGGATGAACGCGACGATGAGGAGCACCCCAAGAAGGCGCTCGACGCTTAGGAGGAAGATGGAATCGACTGGAGGAAGAAAGACGGAGTTTAGAGCCCAAACGAAGACAAACAGCAGAACACAAGGCTCACTCAGCCGAGTATACTAGTCACTCGGCCGAGTACACAAGTTCGTCCGGCCGAGCCGCTCACGAATGAGGGAAGTCTGCTGTACCCAACTCTTTGTTTATTTTCCTGATTTCAATATAACTGCTACTCGGCCGAGTACATATTTTCACTCGGCCGAGTAAAACGGATACCCTCCTAGGGTGAGTCTTGCCGAGTAGCTTGAGTCACTCGGCCGAATGGACTTACTCCACTCGGCCGAGGCTGGCAAAGCCACTCGGCCGAAGCGATAGCGGGGAGGAAATTTTCATTTGGTCTCGCTCGGCCGAGTGACCACGTCACTCGGCCGAGTCGTAACTTTTATTATATAAGGGCCGAGGGGGGCGCATTTTTCGAAAACACAAAACCCCCAAACGCCCGCGCCCCTTCAGTTCCCTCGCCCGCTCGCTTCGCACAAACCCTCACTCGCCCGGTCGACCATCGCCGCGCCGCCGCTCGGCCCGCCACCGCCGGCCGACCACCGCCGCGACTCGCCCGAGTCGCCGCCGGCAGCAGCCTCTCCGGTCACCTCCGGTATCACTCGTATCGCCTTTTTCTCCTCTTTTTGTGTGTTTTACGAGGATCCATGTGTTAAACGCCCCCCCTAACCTAAATCAATTCCTATATCTATCTATTATACCCCTAATACTCCATACATTTTGAATATTACCCGCTGATATCGCCGTTTCATGCGCTGGTTGCTTTTTGGAGCTTAGGGGAGCCCAGGGGAGCTTCTGCGGGCTGATCTGGACTTCGCGGAGGCGCTGACTTCGCACGCTTCCACTGCTTAGCACTCGCGGCATGTCGGGGTACACTCTTTCCATTATTTTTGCACACGCCACACTTTTCACTTTTTTCGGCGCGCGCTCGGGGCCGATATGCCGCCCCGGACACGGCCGCGGTCGAAGAGAGCTTCCGCCAAGCGGAAGCGGTCGGATGATGCCGGCCCCTCCCACGAGTTGTAGGACTCTCCTCCACCGTCTCCCACACACGCCGTCCACCCAGCACAGCCTGCAGGCCCCGCACACCCCGCACAGCCTGCAGTGCACCCACAGCCCGCACAGCCTCTCCCTGCCGCTGCACAGCCACCACCACCGGCTCCACTGGTCGGGCCGCTCAGGATTACGTTCCGAGACGACACACACCGCGCCGTCTTCGAGCGTATCTCCCAGCGCTCGATCGTACCCTCCAGGTTTGCACACCTCGCTAACCTTGGACGCCTGGGGGTACTAGAGGGGATGCTCATGTTGTACGACAACGTGGGCTGGCGAGATTTTCTGCAGGTGTCGGCGGATACTTTTACCCGCCCGACACTTAAGGTTCTGAGTTCGATCGCCCGGACCGACGAGGGATGCTCGTTTAGGTTCATGGATCAAGAGTGCCAGGTCACTCTCGATATGATGAGAGCGTTCTTCTCGTGGCCCGCTGTCCCCGGTGCCGATCGCGGTTACGGCCCCACCCATATCCCCCACCTTCCTTCGACGCCGGTGCCTTCTGGGCCCGGATTACGGGTCTCCACGCTGCCTTTGACCCTAGTAGGGCCAAGGCCTCGGCCATTGTCCATCCCTGCCTCCGCATTGCTCAGCGCCTTATGGCGACGACCTTTTTGGCCAGATATGAGCCGGGCACGATGTCTACGCCAGAGCTCTACATGCTCTACGCGATGACACGTCCCAGAGCTCTATCTAGGGATGGCGATGAGCTTGTCCCCGCCGTCGTGATCGATATCGCGGCTTGGTTTTTGGACCGCATCATCGTATCGGTGGGCGCTCGCTCACCGATATGCTGCGGCGGCCTGATCACCTTGCTTGCTCTTATAACCGGCGAGGACTTCCCCGACGACTTGCGACGCGTCCCGGGCCCCACTTCTCTGTCTATAGATGTTATGGCCCGGATGAAGATGCTTCGTCCGCACGGTGAGCGTCACTGGGTCTGGTTGCACGGCCCTTTTGGTGCCGATTACATGATTCTCCCGAGCCCGGCTCGGACTCTGATTGCACCGGCCCATGTTGACTGGCTCCCTGCGATGGATGTTCTCATCCCTGCTGCTTACGTGCTCGAGGCCGAGGAGGCCGAGCAGGCCCACGCTGCCCCTGTAGACCCTGTTGCACACCCTGCCGAGCCTGCTGCCGAGCCTGTTGACCCTGTGGCCCCTCAGCCTATACCTGATGTTTCCGCTGCTCCTGACACTTCTGTCCCCATTTCTGTCAGTGTCACGAGTACCTCAGCTGAGCCCACTTCCACCACCTCCACCACTCCCGAGGCTGTCACCACCACTCCCACCACCACCACTGGCCCTCTGTCCGCCGAGCCTCTTTGCTCCGCACTCCCCGAGCACCCGTCGACCTTTGTTGAGAGTAGAGAGCCCTCGTTTTTCGCGGTCGTGGAGACCATGGCTAGCATGATCTCCGCTGGGGTTGCGCCTTTTGGTCCACACACTTCCGCCCCAGCGGTAGTCACCTCTGTCTCCACCCCTGCTGTATTTTCCAAGAGCGTCGTGGCGTCTGTCCACACTTCTGTGCCACTGACCTCTCCGGCCACCTCGCTGCCATTTTTGCACTCTTCTTTCATTGCTGCTGCCTCCACTTCCCACCAGCCGATGCCCCGGCCTCACACTGAGGCCAGGTCCACATTCGCAGGCGCAGCACCTTTTGTTCCCTTCCCCGCTGAGCCAGTCACCTACGCGACCCGAGTTCACCAGCCACGCCCTGCACAGCCACGCCCGATGCGTCCCTCGGCACCACCTCCCCCTGACAATGTACTTCAGAGCATTCGTGCTCTAGAGGGGGCGGTGAGTGGCCTCCGAGGCGACCTTAGGACCCTGTCCTCCACCGTCTCTGTGATGGCTGGCCGCTTCGAGCTGATCCCCCAGATCCATTACTGTCTCACCCAGGTTCTGGAGCGTCTCCCGCGCGTACCCCCACCCACCCAGCAGGTTCCCGCCCACACTTCCACACACACCCGACCTGCTGCCACTCCCACACCCACCCCCGCTCAGCAGCCTGTCCAGCCAGCACCACCCACACGACCTCCGCCACAGGACGGAGACGGCGCAGCACCACCTTCCTAGGCACCCTTGATGCCCTCGATTCCTTTTGCCGTTGTGCTGCCCGTTTTTGCTGGGTCCTGATGCCTTTTTGCCCACCCCCCCTCCCCTCACTTATTTTGGGATTCTCATTTTGTCGTATCTTTATATATCTTTTTGGGAGAGAGGGAGAGTTTTTGGTGCCACTTATATATCTGTATCACTCCTATCTGTGCATGCATCATGTCCGCATCATATTTTTCATTTCTTTATTTTTCTTTTTATTTTCATCATGCATGCATCCTCACTTGCCCCTCACATTTCTTGCCTCTCGGTGTGCCACACTTTGCACATTGAGGACACTGTGCCATTTAGCTTGGGGGAGTGAGTTCTCACGTTCTTTTTCGATTTGCCACCTTTATTTTTAGTTTTTCACACCATTTTTTGCATTTGCACTTATTTTTCATTATTTTTCTTTTATTTTGCCATGCATCACGTTTTTCTTATTTTTCTGTGTGCCGCATTGTAAATAGTTCTATTTTCCCTTTATCTTTATTACCTTTTTTTCCTCATCTCATGCTAGAGATGACTTTTCTGTGATGATGATGACGTTGGATTTAGCTTACTCTATATGCATGCTTTATTTGTCATGTCTTAGATTTTATTCCTGATATCATATGCTATGACTTGCCTTGCATTTAGAGATAGTAACCCACACTTTTGCCACATGAAAATGGATGAAATTTTATTATTAGCTGAGTCTGAATATTCATATGTATGCTATCACAGAAAACACACCAAGATTCACGCATTGAATGCCTATATCTGGAGTACTGATTTCTTTTTCCTATATCACTTCTATATGCATGAATTGTACACTTCACTTCAGGATGATTGAATGATGTTAGCTATGATAAATCTGGATTAGTTAGCTTTTTTTTGTGATCGAAACTGAGTAGATTAGATTACCCTGCTGAAGTTGTCGTGCATGTCTTATAGAGTGAACCGAGAGATACATTTATTTCTTTCTCCACAAATCTTGAACATCATTTCTCTACTTTTAAAATCATTGGTGAATCTCCCCTTAGCGATTCTATTATATGGCATTTCCCCCGCTATTAACTCCTAGCTCCAATTTTCTTATTCAAAAAAAGAGAGTAATAAAAAAGGAGAGAAAAAGAGAAAATATTCTTGTATATCATTATCTCTATTTGAGTTGGGATCGTTGTGTACATATGCTATAGCAAAAAAAAAGAGAGAGGAAAAATCCTCAATAAAAGATCTCATCTCACTTTCTTTCTTTCTTTCTTTCTTCTTATTACATTTGGAGCTCTATAAAAATGGGGATGTGAATATTTTTTATGCCACCACGCTTATAGATAAGCTTGGGGGAGGGGATCCATTGATGTGTGAGAGAGTAACTACTTGACGTTGCACGACAACCTAGGCTAAGTAATATTCTATACTCGGTGAGATTATTTCTAGCTTTACGAAATCCAGAAATCTAAGCCTAGCGTTCATTTCATGAAATCCATACTTTTCTATTCTCCCTATTCTATTGTGTGATACTCTTATACTCCTGATAGAAAGCGTTCAATTGAAAAGTGTGTGATCTGTGATTTGTATACCGCTTTAAATGATTCAGACGATGTTAATTTTAAAATTATTCCGTTTTTCATGATTATATCGTTGTTCGTGGGTTTTCCGTTTCTATTTGCACTATTATACTATGATATCAAAATAAAATCCTTTGACATGAGTTTTTCATTCAGTGCATGCTATATGAGTAAGTGAAACCCACGTCCTGAGAAAATGATCTAGTATCCTACCTCTTCGCTTCTTTATTTCTTCTTTATTTTATTCCGATTTCACTCTTCTTCGTTTTTCATTTTTTTTTTCATTTTTTTCGCCGTTTTCGTTTTCCGAATCCACCGGGTTCGCCTTTTACTTATCTTCCTCGATGACGAGTAAGAGGCAAGCTTGTGGGATTTTGATCACTCCTTATTTTACACCATTTTTCCGCATATTTGCATGCCATTTAGATCGCCCAAATCATGTTTTTCACGATATATCGACGATATTGCGATGCTTTTCACGATTTGTTGTTTTTGTCGCATTTCAGGTGATTTGGCGCGATTTGGAGTGATCTCGAGATGCGCTTACTCTAGACGGTCACCAACGACCTCCCCGAGGGGTATTTTGCTGTTGGAGAGGAGCGGAAGAAGAACGGACGTCGCAGGAGCGACGAGGAGGCCAAAACAAGCAGATTGGGCATTTTTTGTGTCCCACTCGTCCGAGTGGAGGAGCCACTCGGCCGACCAGCGAGACACTGCTCGGCCGACCAGATCAGACACAATTTCTATGTGCACTCGGCCGAGCACCGAAGACCACATCGGCCGAGTGATGACATCACGTCCGCCCGAGTGGCGCCCAGACGAAGCCCTTCCAAAACATCCAAGTTACTGTTTTTCGGCTGCCTGAACTTCAGAAGACCCACTCGGCCGAGTGGTTAGTCCCGTCCGCCCGAGTACTATGAAGCCATCGGCCGAGTGACTACAACTCACTCGGCCGAGCCGCCCTCGAAGTAGAGACCCCTGAAGGCCCCGACTTACTGGAAAATTACAGGGTTTCTCACTCGGCCGAGCGACTTTTGTCACTCGGCCGAGTGCGATGCGCTGCCTGTAGCGAAAACCGCGGAAAACAGGCTGTGCAGGGGTATTTTGGTCACGATTTTTGGACGATTTTGGGGGCTATTTAAACCCTGTTTTTACCCTAGTTTGGGAGCCTCTCTCTTAGATTTTTACAGCTTTTTAGATTAGTTTTTTAGCTTTATTTTTGTGATTGGAAAGGAGACAAAGATTGGAATTTTGTTGGATTCAATTGAAGAACTCCATTGGTTTGCATCTCTTTTCCTTAAAAATTCTATTTTTATTGCTTATCTCAAACATTGTGATGAATTCCATTGCTTATTTCAACGATTATTTTTGTGATCTCGCTATGATTTGTGAGTAGTCTCCACGTCTTGGGGCGTGGGGATGAACCCTACAAGCCCATCTTCATATTTGTGATGAATTAGTAGAAATTGTGCTAGAATTGTTATTAGGGATTAGATTGGGATCAATTTACTACGGATGGCTAGGTATTCATATCAATTGGGATTTGCAAGAGATTGGATCCCAATTTGATAGGAAACCCTAGAAATCCGAATTGGGTTGGAGTCGGATTTTCGAAGTATCGGTTTGCAAGAGATTGGACCGATACTAGGATTTCCGGTTGCAATTCCATGCCGATACTCGTTTGCAAGAGATTGGACGGGTAGGAACTATCCCAATCTAGGTCGTGGACCGAGTTTGCAAGAGATTGGGCTCGGTGCGTGATTGGACGATGATGTTGATCCTAATGCTAGCTTTCCTAGGCTAGGGTTTGCAAGAGATTGGACCCAAACCTAGGATAGCTATAGACCGGCAACAGCGCGAGAGCGTGAGCTTGGTTCTACATTCAGTTGCAACTAGTTCATCCAAATTCTCATTCAAGCAATTTTGAAACCGACGAACCACATTTATGAGATACGGTGAGTAGCGGGGATTCCCCATTCCCTAGACGTTCTTTATTTGATTTGATATTTCCGCATTTTTGTCTGACGATTGTGACAGGATCGCCAAAGGCAAATTTCTCTCTTGAATAGCCAGGTTGATTGGAACAAGCACGATCACTCGTCCTCCCTGTGTTCGATATCCCGCTCGCTGCTACACCGTGCACTTGCGGTAAAACTACAACCGTTCTTTGGGTCACATCCCGGAGCGATCACCTACCAAAGTCACCGTAAATATCGTAGGATTTTCATTTCTTATTCCATACTCTTGATCATATATCTTTGTGTTCGATAGGTGGTTGGTTAACATCGTATTATTACTCTTTTCAGATTGACGATCGTAGTTTTGCAGGTCAGTTGTCCCGCGGATTCGATACCTGGACTGACCAGGATATTACTTGCACGATCTCCTGCGCTTGGGAGTAGTTCTCACATCATTTGAGACGAGGCAGCGACTCGGCTACGAGGAGCATCAGAAGACGGTGCGGTACATCTTGCCTGCTCCAGGGCCAAGATTCCGGGTATGTGGTTAAGCAATTTTAGTATAAATTTAATTTTTTCGCTGTAGAATAGATCCCTCTTGGGGTGGTCAGATCGACCCCAAGTTGGCATAGATCGGGCTAGGTTCTGGCTCCCTCAGAGCCTAGCTAAATTGTTTAGCTAGCCTAAAAGTTTTTTTTTGTTTTTTCTGCTGCGTTTTACGCCCCTGTGGTCCGTCCGACTTAGGACAGACACAGATCCGAGCTCTGAGGGTTCGCCAAAACCCCTACCGGTAGAGCCTCACTTCTCCAGGATCCGGGTCGATAGCACCGTACCTTGGACGACACCAAGGCGACCTGGCGATCTGGTGACCCTGAGCCGCACTCCTTCCGTCACCAGGGCGACCCGGCGA
Organism: Scilla litardierei; assembly: GCA_030789695.1. Lineage (NCBI taxonomy): Eukaryota > Viridiplantae > Streptophyta > Magnoliopsida > Asparagales > Asparagaceae > Scilla > Scilla litardierei. The sequence goes on along the minus strand of CM061134.1, from coordinate 195,921,954 downwards.
CCCCATCAGTAGCACCGTATCTTGGACGCGCACCGACGACTCTCTGACACATCGGACACGACAAACAACCTATTACAAAGGACGCGATTGACACTAACGCTGCCCGACCGTCTGGCAAAGCACCCCCTGGCGTTGCGCCCCCTGACACTTAATGCTTTCGGCCCTGACACCCTGACGAAAGCGCCCCTGGCCGTTGCGCCGTCTGACAAAAGCATGGCTGACACTCCTGTTCCTGACATCCTCATTCGAAGCTTTCGCTGACAGGAGGGCCAGCTCAGCATGCCTAGTCAGCATGCTAGGTCAACCCCACCTAACCGCCTCTGATAGGTATAAATACCCCTTCACTTCTTACGGTAGAGGGGTTGGCAAATTTACTCTCAATCCTTTTACTCACACACGAGAACAAAGGTCATCCATATCTTTGTTCCCCCACTCATAGCTCGTCACGTACGGTCGACTCACCCACAGTCCGACCTACGTGCCTAGCCCCCGCTTTAAGTCCTATTACTGACTTAGGCACTGGAGAGGCTAAGGGTTGGACCCTAACCCTACCTTTCTGACGAGTTGTTCCTTGTGCAGGATAGCTCGTCCCCCCGGTCGTGCTTGCCCCAGCTCTAGCAGCTCGCCCCCCCTCGCCCAAATCCTACCGGATCCGACACCGTGGTCAGCCTTCACAACCAGTTCAGCCTCTACACCTCACTTATCACCTGTCAAATAGCCTACCCAAACCCCATCATTAGCTTAACCATCATGCCCTTGGTTCCCTATAATACAAATTCATTGTACGCGAGTTCTGCCTCGCAACAATTGGCGCCGTCTGTGGGAACGAAGGGTCACAACCATGTCAAGTCCTATACCAGTCAACCGAAACCCTGACTACTGAAAGTACCCCATGGATCAAGAATCCCACTCCCATCCCGTGACTCCTGCGACTAATCCACCCCCAGGGGTGGAGGTCGAAACGGTCTAGGCCTCGGCCCGCGTAGTGCAGCAGAGCTTCGAGGCTTTCGCCAAGATGATGGCGGGCTTCACAACGGCTAGAACCGAAGCACCCCCGGACCCCTCGGAGCCCCTGAACGTAAGGCAGAATCTTCACTCTCAGTTCGTTGAAGAGATGGGGGACAAAGGGCTCACCGAGGAGATTGCGGCCCAGCAGAGGCTCTTGGAGGAAGAAATGGAGATCGCTCAGCTACGAAGGTGCCAAGAGGAAGCGATGACCGCTCAGAGACATCTAGACGAGGCGGCCGAGGCCGCCCGGCAAGCCCTCCTCGACGAGGAAACGGCCAGACGCCAGCTCCGCTTCATTACCACGGAGCGCGAAAGGCTCCAAAGGGAGAATGGGAAGAACAGGGAGATCCCAGAAGCTTCGATGACGGGTGAGCGACACATGAACGAACGCAGCCTGCCGATCGCCGGGACCCCACCTCGGGGGCGGAATCCGCCCCGTCGGCGTTTCTCCCCAAGTCGTCTGGACGAGGAGGCCGTTGGTGAACAGCTCCGCTTCCTCGTTGCAGAGCACGAGAGGCTACTAAGAGAAAATCAAGAGCGGAGGGAGATCCCGGAGGCGACGGCAATGGGCCGACGATACTGGGATGACCGCCGTCTGCCGCGTGCCGAATCCCCAGCCCATGGAGGGATCCCTCCCCGACGACCGCGTCATTATTCCCCGGGGTATGATGACCGACAGCAGCCGAGGCAGGACCGAAGCCAAACCCCAGAATGGCGGAGAAGACACGCGCCAGAACACCCCGCCTACCCCGAGGAGGCCACGCCGTTGGCACGGTGGATCACGTCGGCCCAGAGACCCTTGAGATTCAAAGCCCCCCATCTGGCCACCTATGGCGGAAGGGGCGGCCCCCTCTCCCACGTACAACAGTACCGGGGGCGATGGAGGCACAGGATGTGGATGACGCTTTCCTATGCCGGCTTTTCTCGCAGAGCCTGAAGGACACGGCGCTGGAATGATACTATAGCTTGCCAGCGAGGTCCATTGGGAGCTTCGACAAACTGTCTCACAAGTTCTGCCAAGAGTTCTGGGCCAGGCGCGTAAAGACGAAGCCCTTGGACGACCTCAGCACGATCATCCAAGGGGAAGGAGAGACGACTGGAAAATACCTGCGCCGCTTCCAGGATGAGAGGCAGGCGATGGTGGCATGCGTTGATGAAGTGCTCATGCTAGCCTTCAAGACAGGACTACAGACTCGGAGCCTCTGCAAATCCTTGCTCCATGACCCACCGGCCGACTACGATGCGTTAGTTGTGCAGGCAGAGAGGTACGCGCTAACCAAGGAGACCCTAAGCGCAAAAGAACCGGTCGCCCTGACCAGATCATCTCAGGGCGAGCCCCGATCCTATCCCAGGCCGAAGCAAGAAGATGGGCCCCGAGGCCACGACCAGTCGGCTCAACCGAGGCACGACCCCGTTGGGCATCGCCCGCAAGACCGTCCCGGCCCGGCGCGAGAATTCGCTCCGGCCCGAGAGCCCCCTCCCCCCCCGAGCGGTCCCAAGGCTTGAGGGGCCCCTGCGGGCCCAGTACACCCAGCTCAACGCCCCGATGATAGAGGTGTTGGCCGCGACGACAAGGGCCGGGCTGCTGCCAGACCCCCAGGGAAATGAAGTCCGACCCGGCCAAGCAGGATCTCCGGAAGTATTGTCGGTACCATCGGGACCACGGCCATTATACCGACAATTGCTACACCATCAAGCGGGAGATCGAGCGATTGATCCAGGCGGGCCACCTGGGAGGTTTCGTCGAGGGCAGGAGGCCAATCCAGGAGGAGAGGGCCCCGCGAGGAGCGCGAAGACCGGATCTACCACCAGACAACGAGCGGGAGGAACCTCGTCCGCTGAAGCCGGTCATGCGCAAAGATGTAATATGTGGCGGGCCGTTCTCTGGAGGGTCGTCGTCGTCGAGCAAGAAGGCGTACGTGCGGCAGGTGATGGCAGCGGGTCTCGGCGGTGATGCGAGGGAGAGAAGGGTAGCCCAACCTCCCATCACCTTTACCGACGAGGATCTGGAGGGAATCGAGCTACCACATGATGACGCCATCGTCATCGAGGCTCAGATAGGGACGGCCGTCATTAGCCGCCTCCTGATCGACACTGGGAGCTCCTGCGGCATCCTATTCATGTCGATGGTAGAGAAGATGGGGCTGGGGCAGGCGGACCTGAGACCTTGCACTGGGCCAATCGTCGGCTTCACTGGCCACTCGACTCCTATTGTGGGGGTGATCACCCTGCCGATGTCACTCGGAGAGGAACCAAGGGTCGTCACTCGCATGACGCAGTTCGTTGTCGTCGATATCGCGTCGGCATACAACGGGATCATAAGGCAACCATACATGACGGCCATAGAAGCGCTCCCAAGCCTGCTCCATCAGATGGTAAAGTTCCAAACTCCGCGGGGAGTGGGATTAGTACGGTGAAGCCAGAAGCTGTCCAGGAGCTGTTACGTGGGGTCAACCAAGCACAAGGGTACGGAGCAGGCCTTGCCGATCGAACTCCTCTCTGAGAGGGAGGCCTTTTGCAACCAACGACCCTCGACGGGAGCGAGCTGGCCCATCCATGAAACACGGAGCACCTATTAAAACGTTACTGGTAATGGTAAGCCTTTAATGAAACGCTTTTTTCTTCGCATTTTCAAATCTGGCCTTCTCCACTTGAAAGTTTCAGTTTAGTGTAAAGAACTCCGGGGCAAGCTTACGAAGCTTCGCCACCCAAACCGGAGCGCCATATGCAGGGTAGGCGACGGCCCAATACCCGTCCGACTATAGAGGCTGCGGGGAGGCGACGGCCCAATATCCGCCCTCTCAAAGACTCTGGGGCAGGGCCAACCCTCGCCACCCAAACCAGAGAAGGGCACGGGCAGGGCTACACGCCCGCTCTCCCCCTCCAGAACTCTGGGGCAGGGCCAACCCTCGCCATCCAAACCAGAGAAGGGCACTGGCCGGGCTACCCGTCCGCTCCCCGCTCCAGTGAAGACCTCCAGGGCAAGCTTACGAAGCTTTACCACCCAAACCAGAGTGCCATATGCGGGGTAGGCGACGGCACAATACCCGTCCGACTATAGAGGCTGCGGGAGGCGACAGCCCAATACCCGCCCTCTCAAAGACTCTGGGGCAGGGCCAACCCTCGCCACCCAAACCAGAGAAGGGCACGAGCCGGGCTACACACCCGCTTCCCCCCTCAAGAACTCTGGGGCAGGGCCAACCCTCGCCACCCAAACTAGAGAAGGGCACGGGCCGGGCTACGCTCTCGCTCCCCCTCAAGAACTCTGGGGCAGTGCCAACCCTCGCCACCCAAACCAGAGAAGGGCACATGCCAGGCTACACGCCTGCTCCCCCTCCAAAACTCTGGGGTAGGGCCAACCCTCGCCACCCAAACCAGAGAAGGGTACGGGCCGGGTTACACGCCCGCTCCCCCCTCTAGAACTCTGGGGCAGGGCCAACCCTCGCCACCCAAACCAGAGAAGGGCACGGGCCGGGCTACAGCCCACTCCCCCCTCCAGAACTCTTGGGCAGGGCCAACCCTCGCCACCCAAACCAGAGAAGGGCACGGGCCGGGCTACAGCCCGCTCCCCCCTCCAGAACTCTTGGGCAGGGCCAACCCTCGCCACTCAAACAAGAGAAGGGCATGGGCCGGACTACACGCCCGTTCCCCCCTTCCAGAAATCTGGGGCAGAGCCAACCCTCGCCACCCAAACCAGAGAAGGGCACGGGCCAGGCTACCTGTCTGCTCCCCCTCCAGTGAAGACCTCCGGGGCAAGCTTACGAAGCTTCGCCACCCAAACCGGAGTGCCATATGCAGGGTAAGCGACGACCTAATACCCGTCTGACTATAGAGGCTACGGGGAGGCGACGGCCCAATATTCACCCTCTCAAAGATTCTGGTTCAGGGCCAACCCTCGCCACCCAAACCAGAGAAGGGCACAGGCCTGGCTACATGCCTGCTCCCCCTCCAGAACTCTAGGGCAGAGCCAACCCTCGCCACCCAAACCAGAGAAAGGCATGGGCCGAGCTACACGCTCCCTCCCCCCTCAAGAACTCTGGGGCAGGACCAACCCTCGCCACCCAAACCAGAGAAGGGCACGGGCCGAGCTACGTGCTCTCTCCCCCCTTAAGAACTCTGGGGCAGGGCCAACCCTCGCCACCCAAACCAGAGAAGGGCACGGGCCGGGTTACACGCCCGCTCCCCCCTCCAGAACTCTGGGACAGGGCCAACCCTCGCCACCCAAACCAGAGAAGGTCATAGGCCGAGCTACGTGCTCGCTCCCCCCTCAAGAACTCTGGGGCAGGTCCAACCCTCGCCACCCAAACCGGAGAAGGGCACGGGCCGAGCTACGCACTCGCTCCCCCCTCAAGAACTCTGGGCCAGGGCCAACCCTCGCCACCCAAACCAGAGAAGGGCACGAGCCGAGCAACGCGCTCGCTCCCCCCATCAAGAACTTTGGGGCAGGGCCAACCCATGCCACCCAAACCAGAGAAGGGCATGGGCTGAGCTACGCACTCGCTCCCCCCTCATGATCTTTGGGACCGGGCCAACCCTCGCCATCCAAACCAGAGAAGGGCTCGTGCCGAGCTACGCACTCGCTTCCCTCCCTCAAGAAGTCTGGGGCAGGGCCAACCCTCGCCACCCAAACCAGAGAAGGGCTCGGGCCGAGTTACGCGCTCGTTCCCCCCTCAGAACTCTGGGGTAGGGCCAATCCTCGCCACCCAAACCAGAGAAGGGCACGGGCCGAGCTACGCGCTCGCTCCCCCCTCAAGAACTATGGGGCAGAGCCAACCCTCGCCACCCAAACCAGAGAAGGGCATGGGCCGAGCTACATCCCGCTCCCCCCTCAAGAACTCTGGGGCAGGGCCAACCCTCGCCACCCAAACCAGAGAAGGGCACGGGCCGAGCTACGCGCTCGCTCCCCCTCAAGAACTCTGGGGCAGCGCCAACCCTCACCACCCAAACCAGAGAAGGGAACGGGCCAGGCTACACGCCCGCTACCCCCTCCAGAACTCTGGGGCATGGCCAACCCTCGCCACCCAAACCAGAGAAGGGCACGGGCCGGGCTACCCGTCTGCTCCCCCTTCCAGTGAAGACCTCTAGGGCAAGCTTACGAAGCTTCGTCACCAAAACCGAGCGCCATATACAGGGTAAGCGACGACCTAATACCTGTCCGACTATAGAGGCTGTAGGGAGGCGACGGCCCAATACCCGTCCTCTCAAAGATTCTGGGGCAGGGCCAACCCTCGCCACCCAAACCAGAGAAGGGCACGGGCCGGGCTACACGCCTGTTCCCCCCTCCAGAACTCTGGGGCAGGGCCAACCCTCGCCACCCAAACCAGAGAAGGGCATGGGCTGAGCTACATGCTCGCTCTCCCCTCAAGAACTCTGGGACAAGGCCAACCCTCGCCACCCAAACCAGAGAAGGGAACGGGCTGAGCTACGCGCTCGCTCCCCCCCCCCTCAAGAACTCTGGGGCAGGGCCAACCCTCGCCACCCAAACCAGAGAAGGGCACGGGCCGGGCTACATGCCCGCTCCCCCCTCCAGTACTCTTGGGCAGGGCCAACCCTCATCACCCAAACCAAAGAAGGGCATGGGCCGAGCTACGTGCTCGCTCCCCCCTCAAGAACTCTGGGGCAGGGCCAACCCTCGCCACCCAAATCGGAGAAGGGCACAGGCCGAGCTGCGCACTCGCTCCCCCCTCAAGAACTTTGGGCCAGGGCCAACCCTCGCCACCCAAACCAGAGAAGGGCAGGGGCCGAGCTACGCGCTCGTTCCCCCCATCAAGAACTCTGGGGCAGGGCCAACCCTTGCCACCCAAACCAGAGAAGGGCATGGGCCGAGCTACGTGCTCGCTCCCCCCTCAAGTTCTCTGGGACAGGGCCAACCCTCGCCACCCAAACCAGAGAAGGGCTCGGGCCGAGCTACGCGCTCGCTCTCCTCCCTCAAAAACTCTGGGGCAGTGCCAACCCTCGCCACCCAAACCAGAGAAGGGCACGGGCCGAGCTACGCGCTCACTCCCCCCTCAAGAACTCTGGGGCAGGGCCAACCCTCGCCACCCAAACCAGAGAAGGGCACGGGCCGAGCTACGTGGTCACTCCCCCCTCAAGAACTCTGGGGTAGGGCCAACCCTCGCCACCCAAAACAGAGTAGATACGGGCCGGGCTATGCGCCCGCTCCCCCCCGGCCGACCCATGATCCTCGAAAACTCAAACTTCGGGAAGAGGACAAGGGCATGCAAACCGGGACAGACCGGACGCAGACCAAGGACCGCTGAACAATGCCCGCTGGATAAACGCCGGGTCTCGAGAAAGCAGGCCCTCGATGCGACTCGCCGAAACGAGGGGACGCTTGGGAAATCCGCCATTAATGACGACACGCCCCCCGAAGAGGCCAGGGCTGACGAATCGCACCAGTTGCCACCTGGCAAAAGCGGTTTCCAAGGGGTGTGGTTCTGAGGAGCCTATTAATGATGCCAGCTCATCGCATTAATTAGGGGAAACCGTCAACAAAATCCCTCTATAAATACCCCCTCACCCCTTCGGAGATGAGAGGGAGTAAGAAAATATGAGAACCGATCCCAGTCCCCTCCACCAAGTATGAAAGGGCCCGAGACGCCTCGCCCGGATGAAAGGAAGGTCGCTGGCCACCAATGGATCCCGCCTCCCCAACCGGCGATCGCTTTCACACGACGACCACTGATGGGATATTCCTCTTACATATGGATCGCTGATTGGCTATTCCCCTTACACATGGGGAGCCCCGACTTCCACTCCTCCCTCTGCCCTGTACCAGATGAAACAGTGGAAGGTCGGTGTCCGTTCCCCACCGATCCCCACTGGAGGGAAAGGCAAAAGCCACTTCGGGCTCGCAGGTCTCCACCAACGTGCTTCCTAACGACCCACCTGCTTGTCCCGACCTTCCCCTCAAGGTTCGGCCACCGAAGAACCCCCTGGGGAGGCGACTCCTCCACCTCCACCTTGTCCGCAGCCTCCTCCCGGGTTTCCCTTTGATGTACAGATCCCCGGGAGAGGCCTTGCAACCATTCAGCATGACAAATGTGGGGCTGGATATGACAAAGAAATGGAGGGGAAGGAAGGCCGCCCTGTAGAAAGGGATTCGCTCACCCCGACATAGGTCACAGCAAGGTTGCATCCCTGATGAGTCCAAACAGTGAGTCATGGCATCTCAGCTTCTCCGCAGACGATCAAGACCAGTACTCTGCTCCCAACCCTCCGCGGACAGAAGGACAGAAGGAATGCAATGAGAAACAAAAAAGACGGAGAGCCACACTGCAAACAAGAGCCCGCTCATCCTGATGCCGTGTACAGCCGAATAAAACAACGTCCCAGCCCTCCCACGAATTGCGTCACACTCGACACATTACTGTAAACCTTATCGAGACCCCTTGTAAATGGTGATGAAATACACCCTCCAGGAGGAATAAAAACGAGGCAGGAAAAATTGCACGAACCCACCCCAATGAAAAGTTAACTTATTTACGATCATTACTGAACCCCGGGGCGAGCTCACGGATCTCAGCCACCCAAACTGGCGGACGCAGGTCTAGCTGCACACTCGCCAATCTGCCACTGATGTGGATTACCACGTATCACGAACATTAGACCATGGTCAGAAGGCGCGGGCATAATGTAAATTTATACAGCCCATAATAAGGGATTTACTTCTATTCATGAAGTACGAATTGTTACAAAAGAAGAGGGGCGAACCTACAAAATAGGCACTCCTTTAGTTCCCCCTATTTTACTACAAAAAGCAACACAAGGACAAATTCCCTAACGCGATTCCCTACGGGTCCGCACGTTCGCCATCGTGGCGACCATCCTGCGGAGCATTACCTGACCCTTGCCTTCCAGTTCCCGGTACGACTGTGCTAATCTCAGGGGTTCCCTCCTCATCCTCTTCTTCATCCCCCTCGGAGGCCGCCAGAGCCTCGAAATCAACTTCTAGCGAGGGATAGAGATTCAGGGCCCTCCCCATAATCCTCCGGAGGCACGCCTCGCTCCCTTCCTCCCGGCCCAGCTCTATGCCCCTCCGCAGTCCTACCTCCCTGCCCGCCTCCCTAACCTTCTTCTTGGCCTCAGCTAGCTTGGGGACGAAGGTCATCACCTGATATTGCCGGAACTCCTCCAGCCTACCCAACAGATCCTCCTTCGCGGCTGTCAGGTGCATCTCCAAATCGGCCACCCTGGCCATGCTTAGCTCGACCTCTCGCTCTCGTTCAGACTCACGGGCACATCCGTTAGCGATCCACTTATTTAGATCCGCAATGTGTCCCTGGTACTCCTGGATCGACGTCCGCTGGTCGACGAATGATTTCTTCAGTTTGGCATACCGGGCCTTCTCTTGGTCGAGCTCCCCCTTCATCCTTGTCACCGTGAGCTTGACTGCGACGAGAGCTGGGGTCCGGTGCTGAAGGGTGGTCATCACAGAAGTAGCCTGCGCACAAAAAAAAGAAGAGAGAGTCAAGCCCGACGATGATAATCTCCAAGGTACCACCCGCATATCTCGTTAGCATACCTGCGCAAGATGACAGGCCACGGTGGCTCCTAACCTCTCCGAGCCCACACACGCCAATGACTCCCTATCCCGGGGAAACTGAGAATTCTCGGCAAGCCTCGCTGCCACACCTGCCTCGTCAAAAACCGACTCCCCCTTTCCCACTGGGTAGATCGCCTTCAGGAGGTCATCCTCCGGAATCTTTTCAACCTCGGCCTTTTTCGACCGAAACGTCACCAACTTCTCTTTGCAGTTAGGTGGGACGGGCATCTCCAGGGCGTACCGAGGGCAACTATAAGGCCAGGCTGCCTCGGTGGCCGAGCCAGTTGCAGAGCTCGATCCTACGGAACCCCCCCGGGGGACCACAGTGGGACTGGTGGCCGACGCCGTGGCAGCCCGGCCGATGCTCCTGCCCGTTCCTGAAGGCGCCCGATCGACTGTATGGCTCGGCTCCTCCAGTGCGTCGAGGTCAATGGCATCAGGGATATTGGTGCCTCCGACACCTTCGACGGATCCCCCGGAGCCGGACTCGACAAGGGTCGGTTTCTTCTTCTTCTAACCAATGGCCCCCTCGGCCATCTTGGTCCTCTCCTCCTCACTCGGCCTCGACCTCTTCCTGTGACCCTTGACAACAGATGGTGCGACGGGCTCGATGGCCCCCTGTTCCTCGACCGACATCTGCTCGGCCATCCTATCCAGGTCCTCGATGGGAATGCTCATCGTCGGATCTGCAAAAAAGGACGAGTTCAGGGTGAGAAAGCTACGAATAGACGCCGCAATACTGGAATTACCTTCGGGCCAAATAAGCTGAGCAATCAGCTCTGGCTGGGACAGGCAGGCATACCGCCTATCCTCCTCTGGAACTGCCTCCAGCCTCGTCGCCCACTCCGCTTCAACCCCGCTCATGCGAAATTTCTCCCTCACCTCGGGATTAAGTGCGCCCCAGTCTGACTTTACCCTCATGTCGGCGGGCATAGAGATAAACACGAACGATTTCTTCCATCCCTTGTTTTCCCTGGCAATCCCCAGATGAGAGGATGGTTCCTCCTCGCCGATAAATAATAATGTGACTTCAACTTCTTGACCGCGAAGAAGTAGCGAAACAAAGGGAGGGTCGGACTGACGTCGGTCCTTGCACACAGAACCAGAAACCCAACTATCACACTGACGGAGTTCGGAATCAACTCGAAGAATGCCAGACCGAGGAAGTCTAAAATCTCGAGATACAACGGATGAAGAGGGAACCGCAAACCCTGGTCAAAGCAGTCCACGTAGACCCTGATCTCACCGTCCTGGGGAAAGCATACTCTCTCTGAGGCGGTCGGCAGGCGGATCTCACAGGGTGGCCTGACATACTCCGAGCGCACTTTGGGAACAATGTCCGTCCACGCCTCAGACCTCTGACCGGCTATCTCGGCAGACACGCCCCTGCCTCCAACCATGGTCGCGGCGGCTCGCGCAGCTGGTGTCACTCCGAACACCAGGACCGCTTTCCCCTTCCTCGGGTTTCCGCGCCCGGCCACAGCACGGCCTTGCCCCCCTGGCGACACTCTGCCTACCACCTCCGCGGGATCGGCCGCACCACTGCACGATGACCCCGACGACGAGGTTGAGGATGACGAAACCATACCTGAGAAAAGATAAGAAATATACCTCCTGATTACTCGCTACAGCGGCGACGACGGCTGCGAATGCGGTGCCAACTCCGGCAACAAACTTGGCCCCTACGAAGGCAATCACCTGAACTCAGAAAACCTGCTCAGGGAAACTCGGAAGCAAGAAAATCTCCCGCACCAACTCCCACCCCTACTTATAGGCCTCCGCCCTCTGATCTCCACCGCTGGCAACCAGCCACGTGTCGCACATCCAAGCGGCCTGACGCTTCACCTGACGCCTCCTGTCATGTCCCTCCACATGTCTCGATGTATGGTCGGGACGCTTCGATTCCTGCCCATCTTTAATCATATATGACCTCTGCGAGTCGACGACGATTCGAGGCGGGAAATTCGAAACATATCACCACCTTTTCCTTTCGTTTGGACTATACGACTACCCCACCAACGTCTGATCCAACGAAGCGGGCTAAGCCCAACGGATCGCCTTGAGGCGCTCCAACTAAGAAGTCGGGGACATGCTTGAATACATCCGTTCCGACTCACGGACGCAAGCATCAGCTCAGCCCATCCACGTAGGGCGACCTGAAACATACACACCTTCTTTGTCGCAACTTTCCCCCCACTCCTCACCCCGACGCTCGTCCTAGCGGGAACGTTGGGGGCATTCACCACACGATCTTATGCAAAACATGAAGACCAGCTACTGAATAAAACCAAAAAAAGTACTTCATAAGCAATCCTTCATCATGCCTGCATTACAACACAAAATAGGCCGTACAAAATCAACCGCCAGTCCAGGATACAGGTTCGCCAGGTGGGTTTTCATCCTCTCCATCCCTCGGAGGACACCCGCTTCCGTCGCCTCCGTCATCATAAGGAGTAACCCCTCATCTGGAAAACGGCGGACTGCGGTGTTGAACGCACCCTGGTCGACGACCGCCATGCCCTTTAGCTGCTTCCTCGAGATGGCCTCCTCCTTGTTCTTCAGCTCGGGTAGTTTTCTCTGTTGAACTCGATCACATGCTTTCTCCCGGGCGCCGCCTCAGTGTTCCTCTTCAGAATATCATTCCGCGTTTCCTCTTCTTCCCAAAGCCAACGGGCGAGTTGGGCCCCCCTCCCCTTCTCCTCCTCCAGCTGGCAGGTGAGTAGATCCCCACGTGCCTTTTCGTCCTCAAGGCGGCGGGTGAGCAAGACCCCCTTTCTTTCCTACCCCTCCAGCTGGCTAGCAAGCCTGGCCACCCGCGCCTCTAAAAAGCCGATCCGCGACACCTCAGGCTCTCAGAGCCTAATGACCTGATCCAGATCCTTCTCCCTCGCTCGCAGCTGGCTCCGCGCCTCCTGGAGATCGTCTTTCACCTCATCCAGGGAAGTCCGAACCGCGGCTACGCTGGTATGGTGCTGCAGGGCCGCCGCCGCCGTCGTCGCCTACCAAAGAAACCCGACCCAGTCAGCGCGCTTAAGAACATAAGCTGAAACGTAAGTTACAGTTCGACCTACCTGCTTGATATGCCATACGGTGGTATCGCGTAGCCACTCCGTGCCCACATGAGTCAAAGATTCGCGATCCCGTGGCAGCACAAAATACTCCAACAGCCGAGCCGCAACCCCAGCATCCTCAAACACCGAATCCTCCCGGCTCACCCGATAGGGCATTCAGTGAAGTTCCTCGTCAGGCAGGGCCTCAGCCTCGGCCCTCGTCAGCCTGAAGCGGGTGAGTGCCCTCTCGCAACCTGGGTGCACTTCTCTCCCCATCACCCACGGGGGAACTCCATAGGGCCACCTCTCGACGGGAGGGGGCCTACGGCTCTTACCTGAGGTCGGAACACTCGGGGAAGCCGTGCTGACTATCTCCAGGAAGGGTGGGCCATGAGACATGGTCCCGCTAGCTCGGGTAGAAGGAACGTCCGTTACGGACCCCTACTGCCTCCCATCCACCATGCCTACGGCCGGAGCCTCGGTGACAGTGTTGACCGCGTCCAGATCGGACGAAGCATCTGGCGCACCGAAGGGAAGGAGCACCAAGTCCGAGACCCTGTCGCATCTTGTTCACCCCCTCCGTAGTAGGAACCTCGTCCCTCCGCTTCTGGGCGGCCACCTCCGCGGGCGCTCCCTCGCGCATCATGCCTTTGCCTTTGTCCACAGGGATGGTCTTCTTCGTTACCGTCACCCAGGCTGCCCTCAGCACTTCCTCCCGAGAAAGCATCGGGTCCTCACCTACAAAGAAAAGAAGAAAAATCGGGGTAAGTCTACTTAAAGACCCGCCAGAAGGAGAATACCGGGGGGCCAAAGCCCCTGGGCTGTCTGGTCAGCCTGCGTCAAGTCCGCCAGTCGGTGGTCCGCCTCAGGCAACGCAGCCTAAATCTGGGCATTCGCAAGGAGTTCGTCTGTCATTACCACCCCCTCATCACACTACTATTACCGCACTCAAAGAAAGGAGCCATCGGTGGATGGACTGGGAAATCACCTGACCGAACCGTCGAACCGAGGAGATGACCGGAAGCAGATCCCCAATAAAGGCACCGGCGGCAGCGTCGGTAAACGATGACTGGAAGCAGAGAAGAAAGAGCGGATACAAAAATCACGAGAAACTTTCCACCAATCCTCTCATCCCCATACTTATAGCAAACCTCGGGCCATCCCGACCGTCGCCGCGCCGCCACGCGGCATCCATCGACGCACCTCTGACACCGCGTCTACCGCAACGGTCATATCAACCACACGTCACACGTCCAATGGCAAAGACGCATCGACTCCCGCCACTCCTTCAAATCACAATAATGGCTATCAAGGCGGAAACCCCAAGACCATAGCCACCGCTTCCTAACATGGAGCAATGTCCGAGCTGTTCTCGACGGGAAGGGAGAGTTATACACCATCCGAGTCGAGCCGAGGGACCGCCCCGAACTCGAATGCCGGGGGCAATTTTTACGACCTAAAGATCGTGATAGCCTAACTTTCTATCCCCGATCACCAAACTCCCCACTTACGTCATTACTCCGTCACGAAGGCCGACGGGCCCAACGCTAGGGCGCCAATCCCGTGACATCAGATACTGTGCACTTAACTCACCCATGGCAGAGCGGCAGGTTACCCCGAAGCCCGACACGACCGAAGGAAGGGCGCACCCTATCATGGATGGTGGTAGAGCCGCACTTCTCCAGGATCCGGGTCGGCAGCATCATACCTCGGACGCCACTAGGGCGACCTGGTGACCTGGCGATCTGGCGACCCTGAGCCGCACTCCTTCCGTCACCAGGGAGACCCGGTGACCCCATCGGTAGCGTCGTATCTTGGATGCGCACCGACGACTCTCTGGCACATCGGACACGACAAACAACCTAGTACAACGGACGCTATTAACAGTAATGTCGCCCGACCGTCTGGCAAAGCACTCCCTGGCCGCTACGCCCCCTGACACTTAATGCTTTCGGCCCTGACACCCTGACGAAAGCGCCCCTGGCCGTTGCGTCGTCTGACAAAAGAGTGGATGACACTCCTGTTCTTGACATCCTCGTCCGAAGCTTCCCCTGACAGCAGGGCCAGCTCAGCACGTCGAGTCAGCATGCCAGGTCAGCCCCACCTAACCGCCTCCGACAGGTATAAATACCCCTTCACTTCTTACGGTAGAGGGGTTGACAAATTTACTCTCAATCCTTTTACTCACACATGAGAACAAAGGTCATCCATATCTTTGTTTTCCCACTCATAGCTCGTCACGTACGGTCGACTCACCCACAGTCCGACCTACGTGCCTAGCCCCCGCTTTAAGTCCTATTACTGACTTAGGCATCGGAGAGGCTAAGGGTTGGATCCCAACCCGGCCTTTCTGACGAGTTTTTCCTTACGCAGGATAGCTCGTCCTCCCAGTCGCGCTCGCCCCCAGCTCTAGCAGCTCAGCCCCCCCTTGCCCGAATCCTGTCGGATCCGACACCGTAGTCAGCCTTCACAACCAGTTCAACCTCTACACCTCACTTATCATCTGTCAAATAGCCTACCCAAACCCCATCATTAGCTTAACCATCGTGCCCTTGGTTCCCCATAATACAAATTCATTGTACGTGAGTTCTACCCTGCAACACTTATAATGCTTTTGTAGATACAATTATCTATAACCTTTGATTGAATCGCTTGTATAGAAGTGTAGCTATATGAAGAATCTTGATCTCCAAAGGATATAATTGAAGCTATAGGAAGATTAAGGTGTATAGTCAAGAAAAGATTAAAACTTGTAAAAGCTTGGCCAAAGAGAGAGTGTTTTTCTATAAGACTTTTGAGCTCAAAAGATTGCTTTTCTCTTTTGAAATGTTCTTAAAAAGTTGGCTATATAATTTGAAGAACCCTCAATATATAAAGAAACATTTGGGTCCAAAATGTTGACCAAAATGCCCCTATATGGTCAGAAGATAACAGCTAGAAATATGACCATTGGGGCTCAGGCAGTCGACTACCTGCAACACAATAGTCGACTCCCCGCAGAAACAGAGAGTTTCAGGTAGCAGCACTTGCTCAGTAGTCGAATTCAATACAACTTGTTGAGTCATTGGGCCAGCACTCAATATGACTCATCTGATGAGTGACTAAATCCGCAGAGCCTACGAATGAAGCCTAACACTGACTCGGTCAAGGCCCACCAACCAGTGGTCTGTTGAACTTCCACCAATTGAACGTGGGATTGAGGGCGAGCTCATAAATAGGCGGAAACGTGGGCTACGGTTACCCCTATTAAAAGGGGGAGATCATGGCACCATAATTGGAGACCGTTATCCCCCAACGTCACTAAAAGGATCCAGGTGATCTATAAATAGAGGAAGTTCCAACTCCCAAGGTACGAGATCTAAGACATAGACTCTACATACATCATTTTACATTTCTTCCACACAAGAGCTTGCGACGTCAAATCTGAGACGAAGCCTCAGAGGGGAGTTGGGTCGGGACCCAGATCCGACCCCCCTGACGCTTCCTTGTGGTGTAGATCTACGATTCTCAAACCTACGCAAAGGTCGCTCCTGAGCTTCTCAGCCTCGATCGATCGATATACGGACCGCTCGAGGGTCGATCGAGTATCGCCAGTCATTCATCACCCATCAACGACCCCGGTTCTTCCAACCTAGGATCCCACTTAACCGGCTGACGAGGCTCCGACTCAATGGGAAGGGTCCACGTCAGCAACACAATTGTTTCAGTCATTTTTGGCCTTAACAGTTTGTCGCCATCCGTGGGAAAACATTAACCAGCTCAACATCCCAAAGTAATTAAAAAGCTATGTTGGTTGGACCCAGCAACATCAGACCGAACCCAGGTCCAAGTGAGAAACAAAAGGTGAATAGCTTCCTGGTGGAGGATGCCTCAGATTTTACATCCCCATCAAAGCGACATGGGAAGGCCACCAAAGAACCTAATGTGTCCCAGAAGCAATTCGACCAATTTGTAGAGCGGGTCGACAAGAGTCTCGGTGTTTTGGCGACTCTGATACGCCAAAGCATGGGAGATTTGTCACTCTCAAATGAGAAACTATCACCTCCAAATCCAACTCTGACACCAACTAGAGGCACATCCCAACTTAGGAATCCAAGAGATCCGAGAGTGGATCGACAAGAGATCGCCTCACACAATACAACCCCCACATCTCACCAATACGACGAAGGGGTGAATGACAATCGTTCCTTCGGTTTCTAAGGAGGACCCGGTCCCTCCAACTACGAGAAAGCGACCCGCAACATCCTGGATCATGTAATATACGGAACCCCCAGGTTACAACTCTCTAAACCTTGCAGGTGGATATGGGAGGAGAGAGGAAATCCCAAACTGATGCCTAGGAGCAACATACATGCAAAGCAGGGATGGAAGATCCTTACTCATCCAGTCCGCACTTTGGCAGACCCTGTTGAAGGAGAACATCACCTCTGCTCCTTCTCTTCCGAAGTTCAAACTCCCTACCTTGCCAGCAAATGATGGCAGAGGCGACACGTGGTCGCACATCCGCAAGTATCTAAATGTGATGCTGCTTCATGGGGTCGATGAGCCGTACCTCTGCCGAGATTTCCACCCCACCCGATTCAAGAGGGCGAAAGGCTGGTACGACGGACTACTCGACGGTTGTATCGGGTCATTCGACGAATTGACCGATTTGTTCTGAAAGCAATTCGTCGCAGTTCGATGTCCCAAGAGAAAGTCCTCCCACCTCTTTATGTTCAAGCAGAAGGATAAGGAATCCATCTGAGCCTTCATCCAACAATTCAACGACGAAAGTCTCGAAGTAGAGGACATGCCAAATGTAACTATCATTGTGGCTTTCACTCAAGCGGTGTAGGACAAACACTTGCGGAGGGCACTCCACCAATTCCCACCTAACAGCCTCATGGAGATGTTCAATATAATAGATCGGTTCATGATCTCCGAAGAAACGGAGGACTGACTAAAAATACTAGGAAAGGCACCCATGCCAGCCGTAGAGACACCAGGCTGGAAAAACCAACTCAGGAAACCCCTCACCAGGAATCTCGGGATAAAAGACCGAGAGAGAGGAGCCTTCGGAGCAAGGAGCGCCCAACTTATGCGAGGCCAAGCGCACCCAAGACGGAGGTCCTCGCTTATGCCCCCACGAGAAGAAATGGTCCAAGAATTATCCAAGAAAGACAAATATGAGAAAAGGGACGACCTCAAGTTCTGTAAGTACCACAACGACTATGGGCATGATACAAATGGCTGATGGACACTCAAGAAAGAGATCGATGCACTGGTCAAACGAGGGCATCCAAAAACCTGTTCAGTGATCAGCTCAACAAAGATTGCCCCTCGAAACAGAAGAGCAAGATGACGGGATCGGCTGTCACTAAGTTGGTCGACTAGCGAGCTTCTAAGCTCAAGGACGAATAAAAAGCGTGGGACGAAAGCAACCCCGACGAAATTCAGAAATACTGGTATGCTTTTTACTTTCTTCAATAAAGCATGTTTTTCATCAAATAAATTTTGATTCCTTTTCAAAACAAAGCATTTATGAATTCTATGAAAACTATCCCATCACACTCCTCACTAAAAGGATCCAATCCTTGGGGAAAGTCTAGATGAACTGAATTCATATTGATGAAACCCATGTAGACCCTCCTGTGTCGTCAGCCGTAAGTCGAAGGGCCACCCGTTCACCATTGAACGACCTTCTCGTGTCGTCAGTCGTAAGACGAAGGCCATTCCTTTGCCACTGAACGACCGTACCAAGTAGTCAGTCATAAGTCGAAGGGGCCGCCCCTTAGCCACTGAACGACCCTCTCGAGTCGTCAGTCGTAAGTCGAAGGGCCACCATTTCTCCACTGAACGACTCTATCAAGTCGTTAGCCGTAAGTCGAATGGCCACCCCTTCGCCACTGAACGACCATACCGTGTCGTCATCCGTAAGTCAAACGGCCACCCATTCGCCACTGAATAACCCTATCGAGTCGTCAGCCGTAAGTCGAAGGGCCACCCCTTCACCACTGAACGACCCTCTAATGTCGTCAGCCGTAAGTCGAAGGGGCCACCCCTTCGAGACTGAACGACTCTCTTATGTCGTCAGCCGTAAGTCGGAGGGCCACCCCTTCGCCATTGAACGACCTTATCGGGTCGTCAGCTGTAATTCGAAGGGCAACCCGATCGCCACTGAACGACCATCTTGAATTGTAAGTCGTAAGTCAAAGGGCCACCCCTTCGCCACTGAACGACCCTATCAAGTCGTCAGCCGTAAGTCGAATGGGCCACCCCTTGCCACTAAACGACCCTCTCGTGTCATCTGCCGAAAGTCGAAGGGGCCACCCTTCACCACTGAATGACCCTCCCAAGTCATCAGTCGTAGGTCGAAGGGGCCACCACTTTTCCACTGAACGAATATCTCGTGTCGTCACTCGTTTCGTCAACCATAAGTCAGAGGGCCACCCCTTTGCCACTGAACAACCCTCTTGTGTCATCAGCCGTAAGTCAAAGGGCCACCCCTTCGCCACTGTATGACTCTCTCTTGTCGTCATCCGTAAGACGAAGGGCCACCCCTTCGCCACTGAACGACCCTACCGAGTCGTCAGCCATAAGTCGATGGGGACACCCCTTCGCCACAGATCAACCCTCTCGAGTCGTCAGCCGTAAGTCGGAGGGCCACCCCTTCGCCATTGAATGACCCTCTTTTGTCATCAGCTGTAAGTCGAAGGGCCCTCCTTTGCCACTAAATGACCATATCGTGTCGTCAGCCGTAAGAAGACGGGCCACCCCTTCACCACTGAACAACCCTACCGAGTCGTCAGCCGTAAGTTGAATGGGCCACACTTTTGCCACTGAACGAACCACTCGAGTCGTCAGCCGTAAGTCGAAGGGCCAGCCGTTCGCCACTAAACGACCCTACCGAGTCGTCAGCCGTAAGTCGAAGGGGCCACCCCTTCACCACTGAACAACACTATTATGTTATCAGCCGTAAGTCGAAGGGCCGTCCCTTCACCACTGAATGACCCTACAGAGTCATCAACCGTAAGTCGACGGGCCACCCCTTCGCCACTGAATGACTCTCTCATGTCGTCAGCCGTAAGTCGACGGGCCACCCCTTCACCACTGAATGACTCTCTCGTGTCGTCAGTCATAAGTCGGAGGGCCACCTCTTCACCACTGAACGACCATACCGATTCGTCAGCCGTAAGTCGAAGGGGCCACCCTTTCGCCACTGAACGACCCTCTCGAGAAGTCAGCCATAAGTCGAAGGGGCCACCCCTTCGCCACTGAACGACCCTCTCGAGTCGTCAGCCGTAAGTCGAAGGGCCACCCCTTCACCACTAAACGACCCTATCGAGTCGTCGGCCATAAGTCAAAGGAGCCACCCATTTGCCACTGAACGACCCTCTCATATCGTCAGTCGTAAGTCGAAAGGGCCACCTCTTTCGCCACTGAACGACCCTCTCGTATCGTCAACTGTAAGTCAAAAAGGCCACCCCCTTCGCCACTGAACGACCCTATCAGCCGTAAATCGAAGGGCCACCCCTTCGCCACTGAACGACCCTCTCACACCGTCAAACGTAAATGAGGGAACCACTCCCTCGCCACTGAACGACTCTCTCGTGTTGTCAGCTATAAGTCGGAGGGCCACCCCTTTGCCATGAATGACCCTACCGAGTCGTTAGTCGTAATTTGAAGGAGCCATCCCTTCGCCACTGAACGACTCTCCCATGTCATCAGTCGAAAGTCGGAGGGCCATCACTTCGCCAATGAACGACCCTCTCGTGTCGTCAGCCGTAAGACGAAGGGCCACCCCTTCACCACTGAATGACCCTACCAAGTCTTCAGCCGTAAGTCGAAGGGGCCACCCCTTCACCACTGAACGACCCTCTCGAGTCGTCAACCGTAAGTCGAAGGGCAACCCTTTCGCCACTAAACGATCCTACCGAGTCGTTAGCCGTAAGTCGAAGGGGCCACCCTTTCGCCACTGAACGATTCTCTCATGTCGTTAGCCATAAGTCGAAGGGCCACCCCTTCGCCACTGAACGACTCTATCATGTTGTCAGCCGTAATTCGAAGAGCCACTCCTTCGCCACTGAACGACCCTACCGAGTCATCAGCCGTAAGTTGAAGGGGATACCCCTTCGCCACTGAACAACCCTCTCATGTCGTCAGTCGTAAGTCGTAGGGCCAACCCTTCGCCATTGAACGACTCTCGTGTGTCGTCAGTCGTCAGTCGGAGGGCCACCTCTTCATCACTGATCGACCATACCGAGTTGTCAGCTGTAAGTCGAAGGGGCCACCCATTTGCCACTGAACGACCCTCTGAGTTGTCAACCGTAACTGGAAGGGCCACCCCTTCGCAACTGAACGACATTACCAAGTCGTCAGCCGTAAGTCGAAGGGGTTCGCCACTGAATGACCCTCTCATATCGTCAGCTGTAAGTCGAAGGGGCCACCCCTTTCGCCACTGAACGACCCTCTCGTATCGTTAGCCGTAAGTTGAAGGGGACACCCCTTTCGCCACTGAACGACCCTACCGCATCATCAGCCGTAAATTGAAGGGCCACCTATTTGCCACTGAACGCCACTCTTACACCGGCAGACATAAGTCGAGGGAACCACTCCCTTGCCACTGAATGAATTGGTCTATTTCTGACATGGTTCAACGGCCTAACCCTGACCATCTGTAGCGAAGGTCTAACCCGTCGAAAGGGGGCCATCAGGCATTACGACCACATGATTTGAGCG
This sequence comes from Scilla litardierei, assembly GCA_030789695.1. Classification (NCBI taxonomy): domain Eukaryota; kingdom Viridiplantae; phylum Streptophyta; class Magnoliopsida; order Asparagales; family Asparagaceae; genus Scilla; species Scilla litardierei. The sequence continues at coordinate 195,900,633 of CM061134.1, read as the reverse complement.
ACGACAAAACAAAGAGATACAAGCCAATTTTTCTGGCGCTTATGCTACAAAATTGCCTTCATTTATATCTCAATTAGCTCCCTATATACAAAATTATGGTAGGGTAAGAGGAGCGTCAAGGTTCGGTAACGAGTCGCTAGGCCCTTAGCCTCCCACAAGTGCTACAGCATGCCCTTGATCTCCAGGAGCACCAGCGCCCACGTCATCACCCGCCGTGATGATGACTTTGCCAGTATGAGCGGCCTCCCCCGTGTCCTGACTCAGATCATCGTCATCGATATCCAGGAACAGCTCCGAGATCTGGTCGATCTCAACAGCGATGCCAGGGAATTGGTCTTTCACTTCCGATCGACATCGTTCTTAGCCTTGCGTGTACAGCTCGTCAAAATCGGGAAATGAATCCTTGAATTATTGGACCGCCCTCACCACTATGGCCTCGACACCGGCTTTCTGCTCCTGTAGAGCTTTCTCCACTCACTCTCTTGAGGCGGCTTGTTCAGCTTCTCTCTTACGAGACTCACGTAATTCATGCTCGAGCTACTGAATGTGGTTTAGTCTTAGTTTGCAAAGAAGCCCTATTCTATCCAGCTCAGCCTGAGACTTCTCCACTGCTATCTTAATGGCCCCCATGGTGACTTCGTGAGTAGCCACCACCGGTGCGCGTCGACGCAGTGCAGCAGTGGCCACGAGAGCCTGCAAACAAGGCATGATAGTCAACATACATGCTTGCATCACCTAAAATGGAGGCTGATGCGGTAATTACTTGGACATTAGCGTGGACGGCAATCGACGCAAGCCTCTCATAATCGACCCTCTCAACAATGGCCCTATCACGCGGTAGGGTCGCATTTTCGGCAATCCGAGAGGCGGTCCCGCACTCCAGGATGGCAGAATCGTCTCTCCTCATTGGAAATTACATTTGAACAAGTTCCTCCGCAGGACAATAAAATGGATCCTGAGGAGATCGGTTCTCTAGCAAAATTGGTCTGAATTCATCAGGAATGTCTTCAGATAGAGACACTGGAGGGAACAGACCTCCCCAAGGCCATGAATCATTGTGCAGAAGAAGCTCCGGAGGGGCCCGAGTCTCCTCCAAATTTTCCTCTAGAAGAGTTTTCTGCTCCTGCTGAGGAATCTACTCCACGGCTTCAGTCGAGCCAGATAGCTCTGAGTCACTAAGGCAAAGCCGCTGTCTTTCTTACTTCCCTCAACTGCAACCACCTCAAATTCGGTGGGGGCTTCTCTTTTTTCTTCCGCTGGAGACGGGCCAGCTGAGTAGCCCCATCAGCGACAATGAGTCTTTCCTCCGACGATCGATCTGTCCTTTCTCTCATAGAAGGCGGCTGAGAAGATAACATGCTCTCCTCAGTTTCTCTGATAGAATCCTCGACTCCTTCCCTGAGCGCAGGGTCCACCTGGTACTCCAAACCGACCACGCATACAGAAGAAAAACATGTTGAGTCAGAGAACGAAGATCGAACAGTTGATGGGAACGATCGAATCGACCTTTCGTCTATACGATTTGGTGCAACACCAAGTCGGGCCACAACCAGTTCGTCTTCCTCACATTCTCCGGCAGACTCATCAATGCGTCGGCGGCTTCCTTGTCCACCCCGGACAAAGGCTTGTCCTCAGCGAGGCCTAAGTCAGGGACATCCCATCCGGTGCAAAAGCTCGCCTCTCCTTAAAAGACCACAAACACGAACTCCACTTTCCATTTGGAATTAGAGGAAGGGAGATCATCAAATAGCTTTTTGCCTCGATAGGTCGTTACCATGTACCAGCGCAGAGTCTTGAGAGGAGGAACCGAGAAAAAGTAATTGAATAATCCTAGCAACGGTTCAATTCTCTTCATCACACACAAAGCAATAAAGCCCACCAATGCACCTATGGCGTTTGGCATCAGCTGGCAGAGAGAAAAACTCAGGGTGTTCAGAAAGTAGCGCATGAAAGGATGCATAGGGAATCGAATCCCTCGTTGGAAGGCTTTGACGTAAACCCCAACATCCCGGTTGCCAGGACGATGAACCCGTTCTTCCCTCCTCGGCACCCGAATCTGATAGTCAAGCTGGACGTAATTTCTCTGAAATTCGAAGATCTGATCGGCTCCAACTTTGGATCTCAGATTGGCGATCGGACCAGGCTCCATAGCCCCCTCTTTAATCTTCTGCATGACGATAACCAGACTCCTCTCAGAAGCAGGAACGGAGGATGAAGCCATTTTTCAAAGGGATGAAAACTAAATCAGGAACGACGAAGGCGATATCTTCAAATTTCCACACTGGAACAGTCTTATATCGACAAGACAACGGCATGATGAAACACATGTCGAAGATCTGAGGCTCTAAGCATCTTGGATTTCGAACTGACGAATCATCCAAATCAGCAAAGAGGACGTTTTGGCGCCTAAAACTTGAGTATTAATTCCTCGACTGACGTTCCCTATTAATACGATGTAATGTCGCTTGACCCCAACCGTCAGACTCTCTGAGGTCGTGCGACGGAGGCCATTGTTGAATCATCGGGCCGACACTCGAGAGGACTCATCTGTTGAGTGACTAAAGCCTGCAGAGCCCACAAATGAAGCCTGACACTGACTCGGTCAAGGCCCACCAACCAGTCGCCCGTTGAACTCCCACCAATTGAACGTGAGATTAAAGGAGAGCTCATAAATAGGCGGGAACGTGGGCTACATTTACCCATATTAAAGGGGGAGATCATGGCACCATAATTGGTGACTGTTATCCCCTAACGTCACTAAAAGGATTCAAGAGATCTATAAATATAAGAAGTTCCAACTCCCAAGGTACGAGATCTAAGGCATAGACTCTACATACATCATCTTACATTTCTTCCACACAAGAGCTTGCGACGTCGGATCTGAGATGAAGGGTTGATCTCAGCAGCTCCAAGCTCCCTCTCTTCCTTAAGTTCCTATTCTAACTTAAGCATCGGAGGGGATTTGGGTCGGGACCCAGATCTAACCCCACTGACGCTTCCTTGTGGTGCAGATCTACGATTTTCGAACTTACGCGAGGGTTTCTCCTGAGCTTCTCAGCTTCGATCGATCGATATATTGACCGCTCGAGGGTCGATCGAGTATCGCAAGTCAACCATCGCCGATCAACGACCCTGGTTCTTTCAACCTAGGATCCCACTCAACAGGCTGACGAGGCTCCGACTCAATGGAAAGGGTCCACGTCAGCAACACAATTGTTTCGGTCATTTTTGGCCTTAACACAACTGGTAGTCAATTACTTTGTAATACATGGACGTGTCTAGAAACACTAGGAAACTCTATGAAATTCAGTTTAAATCATTCTTAAAGATTTTTGTATGTGTGTGAGCTTCAACTAAGACTTTAGCATGCTAAGACAAGAAAAAGAAAAATACATCAAACCTAAACTATTACATTGAAGTCCATTGATATATTATTCGACTCTCGAAGCTCCTTGTCTTACTTCATTTGATACTTGGCCTAGTTGAACTCACTTTATCTTTGATCACTTCTTTGATTTTCTTCATATTTATGTGATTGTGTGTTAGATGACATGTTTGCTCATCATCAAAACTATATGTGGTGACTCAATATCCAACCGTCTGTCCTTAGACCATCAATTGGGACAACATCTCGTCGGATACCATGGACACCCTCCTAGATCAGCTTGGTGATGGGAAGCAAGATGAATGCACTAATAGTTTACCACCTCACCTTGAGGGTCTTTAGGAGCCTCAACAACTCCTGTAAATGGCCAGTATCCAAAAGCCTATGGGTGTATTTCGAGCCAAAGAATTGGACAGCACTTTCCATTATAACACCAATAGCACTGAACCACATCCATGTCTTTTGCTGTATCAAAGAACAACTCTATACCATTCCAACAGCAAAACACATCTTAATTCAATCTTTTATCAACACAGTAAAAGCCGTGGTAACAACAATAACGAGGACGGCATGAAAAACAGCAAAAGCCGTGGTGGTAACAATGACAACATGGATGATAACTGCGCTTGTATGAAGAGATGTAGAAGGAGAGATTTGAGAAATTTAAAATACTATATTTCTTATATAATGGGAGAATGGACAGTCCAACTATAAACCGGCCGCCCGTCCCTTATTTTTTTATCATTTGGTTTTTCAAGTGGGGCCCACCTAAAGAACCATGCTGGGCCACTCGGTGGGGCTCACAAAACAGTACACATTATTTGCCATGCCCCCAAATTGGTCCCTTTCAGTTTCTCGCTAGAAAAACATGGTGGGAAAATCAAAATTAGCGGCAATCCGCGGTCAGCGCTAAAAAGTGATATACCAAACCTTTTGGCCATTGCCGAGTGATGAACTTCTTTTTGTCAGAATCATTCCGATGCAACACAAAATTTTAAGTAAAAGTTTTCCCCAAAGCCGTGTGTAAATGGTCTTCTTTCATTTCCCACGCGCTATTTTCAATTCAATTTTGGTCCTCAAGACCGCGTCTTAATATTTATTCATTTGTCAACTCCCTCCACCAACTTGCTTTGGTACATTTTACCAAATTCCAAAATTAAGTCTGCGCGTCTCATATTGTCTCATAATTCTGCGAGTAAAGTAATGTCCAAGTCATAATCGCATAATTCTACTCAAAATTATAAAAGGTACACGCAAATTTTACATGCGATCAGCAATGCTACACTTCATTACAATCATCCAATCTATCTCAAAATGCTACAGATACTGTATCACTATCTAACTACTGTTGCATGTTTGTTTGCATTGAAGTGCTTTCAAAGTCTTTGACATGGCTTATTTTCGAACTCTTGAGGGGGGTTTTTTTGGCCAAGAAGTTAGAATTTGAAAGTATCACTTTGGGCATTCGCAAGTTAAAAAGATCTTAAAGTACTTCAAGCAAGCATATTCTTTTCTCTACTTCTCTTTAACAAGAAAAGAACAAAGAACACGATTTTACTTCCATTGGCTGCTTGGTACCTAGACACCCAACAGTGAGCATGGCAGTCAATGTAAAACAAATGTAGAAAAACAGAACAAAAAGACAAATTAAAGAGAATGAGCAAGGATCAAACACAATCCAACCCCAAGAGAAAAGGCCAATAACGACTCTTGTTTCGGTGTTCTTCACTTTTTGAGCTTTGATGCGTAGATCCTGCAGTTTTGTTTGGTTGCATCCGCTAGAATCCTTCAACGATGATTCATCCCCCCTCATAACTGAATAGAATGCATTCAAAATTATAGATTCTACCACATTCACATGCAAATCCACTACAGATTCAGTTATCACATTCATTTGTTTTGCATTGAAACACACAATGTATTTAGCAAAATACTCGACGCTTCTTGTCCGATTCAACAAAAACAGGATATTCTAAGATCAAACACAAAGTAAGCAGCATTCCCATCCCAAAAAAAAGTATACATATTGAGGGGGCAAATAGCTCAAAAAAATAATAAAAAAAGATCAACGGAACATGCCAGAGTTTACTTAACGCACTAAGATATGTACACTCATGACTCACCTAAGGATTTTGTTTCCTTTTTCCCTTCCATATTTACATCACTGCCATCATCCAATTCATCACAAGCCGTATAACAAGACAAACTCCACGTCGATCCCCCGGCTGCTCCCGCCACGTGGCATAACGCCCACCTTTCCCTCCATCTTCATTCTGACCCCTCTGCCGCCGCTGTCTCCCGTATGCTGCTTGACCTCGGCTGCCTCAGCAACCCAATCAGCGCCTCCGCCTGCAAAACCCACACAATTTATTAATTAATCATTTGATTAAAAAATAATTGTTTAAAAACCTCTGCAGTAAAAAGAACTTTGAAATCATTGTAAAAATTACACACAACAATAATATGTTACGTTTCAAAGATAATTTGTTTCCGTTTTAATGAATCGAATAATGGGCTAATTTGTTTCTTCATAGACACACTAAGTTCAAAATTAAAATATTTAAATTTGAAATTACGAAGGAATTATTAGAATCCAATAACTTTATTAATAAAGAAAAAATACTAGAAACTTCCGCAACCGACACGCAGCCGATACGATACGTTACCTTTTGTTTCGCCCGCGGCGTGCCGGTCTGCGACAGCTCCACCAGCGGCGGGATCGCCCCCTCCCGGGCTACCATCGTCCGATAAGCGACGCTCTCCTGGCAGATCATCAGCAGCGTCCCCGTGGCGATCTCCTTCTGCCTCTGCGTCCCGACCTCGACGATCTCCACCAGCACCGGGATGCCTCCCTCGTCCACCGCCGCCCTCCGCCCCTCCGCCGCTCCGGCCACCGTGTGCAGTACGTACGCCGCCTTGTCCACCATCCCCGACTCCGGATCCGCCATCAGATCCAGCAGCGGTCGCACGATCCCGGCCTCGATCGCTCGGATCCTGTTCTCCTTACAAGAACAGATGGCGTACAGCGCCGTGGACGCGTCCTTTTTACCTCGATGCCCTCCTGTCTCTAGAAGATTGATCAAATGAGGTATGGCTCCGGATCGGCCGATCGCGAGCTTGTGGTCCTCGATCTGAGATAGGCGGAGCAAGGCGCAGGCGGCGTTTTCTTTGGCGGCGGAGGTGCCGGACTTGAGGGTGAAGATCAAGGGCTTGATTGCCCCCGAGGCGGCGATGAGTGATTTATTTTCGTCGCAGAGGGAGAGGTTGAGGATGGCGGTGACAGCGTGCTCCTGGAGGAGGGGATCGGGGGAGGATAGGAGGGAGATGAGGGGCTTGACGGCGCCGGAGGAGGCGATCTTGAGACGGTTGTCGGGGTTGTGCTTGGCGAGGAGGCGGAGCTCCATGGCGGAGCGGCGCTGGAGGTCGAGGTCGGGGGAGTCGAGGCCGGCGACGAGGTCGCTGAAGAGGTGCTCGTCGGAGGAGAGGATGAGGCGCTGGAGAGACGAGGCGGCAGAGGCGGAGGTGGGGAACTCGCCGGAACGGTCGGAGTTGCAGTCGCTGAAGGCGCCGGAGGAATCGGCGCCGGCGTCGGAGAAGGAGCGCCCCATGTAACGGTAAGTCTCCGTTTCCATCCAATAATTACTATCTTGTTATCTTATTCCTGTCTTTTGTTCCGGCTTTAATTCAACACGAAAGAAGGGGGGCGCTGAATGAGCGAGATGGAAGAAGACGAAGGAAGAAGAAATAGGGAGGGGGGAAGGACATGGGATGACACGTGGAGTGGGGCCCACCGGTGCGGGGTGGGGAAGTGGGTTTACGTTATAGCGCGGGAGTGGCGTGCGCACGTGCAGGTTCGCTGCGGGTATCGAGGTTTCGAGGAGGTGGGGGCCACGGTCTGTTTAGGTTGTGAAACGAGTGGGATTTGAAAGATTTTTCGGTGTGATTTTGTTGACTGCAATTTTTCTCGTCTATAGTCGGGGTTAAAGGTTCGAAAAGGCTTCCCCTTGATGCTTTGGGAATGACTAGATGCTATCATAGGTGCCTTGTCAGCATGCCTAGAGGCTTTGATTCTTATCTCCTTGCTTGGTTGCGTGTACGGTCCTAATTTTCAACTATAAGATTACATATGTTTGATTGAATCAATTCACCTCAGTTCACCGCTCGAAAATTTGAAAAGGGGATCAATGGGTATCATACCGTTCGATAACACAATATGATTCATACGTCATATGAGAAGGTGTCTCATATTTTCTCTCATATATAGAGTATCAAGTACAACAAGTAGAAGCACATGTGGGCTTGAACTCTAATTGCTTTTGATCGGTCAATAAGAAGCATGTTACGTCAGTGCAACTGACCCAAATTAGCCAAGAGTCATCTGTTGTATATGAATCTCTAATTGAAATAGAGTGAAAAACTAAGTAACCTGGGACACGAAATGCAGTTTGAGAAGAAAATTTTCAATAATGAAACATTGAGAGAGAGAGAGAGAGAGCTTCAATTCATCGTTTTGGTCCTTGGAGTAGGGATGTTAATCGGTTTTATGTTGTTCATGTTTTGTTCAATTATTTAGGCAAGAGTGTAAATTTATTCAAATTATGATTCACCAAGTCATCAAGCCTGTCATGAGCAAGCTTTCAACAAGCATGAACCGAATATTAAGCATTTCGAGAATGTTAACTATCACATTCGCGGATTCACTAATTTCAATAATATATGTTAAAAATAATATAAATTAGAATATGTTTTAGGAAACTATGCCATATTAATTAAGATGATACCTAATGGCATGCTGATATAAATCTTTTTTAATTAATTCTAATTATAATTTAAAATATGAATTAATTTCTAATTAAAATATATAGTAAATTATTATTTTTAATACATCGGAAGAAAATAGTAAATTATTTGGGTTTGCCTAATTGATGCTCATAATTTTCTTCTACTTTTAACTTATATTAATTGCTATACTGCACCAACTCTTGGTGACTAATAAATGACAGATAATTTCAAGAAACTTTAACGAGTAAGTTTATATTTTAAATTACTTAAAGTAACAATTAAGTTTCATTTTCATTTTGATTTTTTTATATTTATTTCCCAAATCTTCACTATTTTGAAATTTGCCTCTCGATTCTTTATATTGTTCAAATGCCCTCCAAATTATTTGGGGTTTTTAAAATTCCTCCCTCCATTTAAATTAATTGGCTTATTCTACATTTGTGATTTTTATTAATCTTGAAAAATTCACATGCCTTCTGATGTCGCCGTTGCGCCTCTGCTCACCATCCTCGTCCTTGAGTATCTTCTTTTAGATAATACCAAAACAAAATTTCTAAACAGGATAACCAAGAAAAGCAATTAAGAATTCGCATTATATTGCTTAAAAATAAAATACTTGTTATAAATCAACTATTGGGGGAGGAGCCCCCAGCCTTTTATTTATAGGCAGATAGGGAGAATACAAACATGGGCTACATTGATATGGGCATATCTCTAAGATAGCCCAAAATCTTAACCAACTCGGTTTATAACCGTTCACAACACTCCTCCTTATCCAACCATAGGTGTGGACTCTGCTCGTGAATACTTCGGGATTCTGAGCATAGAAGAGTCTCACATGGGATGGATACTTCGGGATCCTGAGTTGGTGAGATTTGTATCGTTAAAACCTTTAGCTACGGAAAACCTTGTGGGAAAAACCATAGTTAAGGGAAAAGAGTACAAACTCTCCCTAACTCCCCCCTGATCTGTACAAGCTCTCAAGCTTTCAGATCTCTTAGGCGTCTCATTCCAATCTTCTGTACAAGCTTCCTAAAAGTGGCAGTAGGAAGGGCTTTAGTGAACAAGTCTGTCAAATTGTCACATGATTGCACTTGTCTGATGTCGATCTTGTCATCTCTCTATAGCTCGTGCGTCCAGAAGAACTTTGGTGAAATGTGCTTTGTTATGTCGCCTTTGATGAAGCCACCTCGTAGTTGAGCTATGCAAGCAGCATTATCCTTGAACATTGTAGTAGGTTCGAGATCTCTAGTCTTCAATCTGGTAGTTAACAAGATGTGTTGGACAACAGAGCGTAGCCATACGCATTCTCTGCTTGCTACATGGATGGCGATGATCTCTGAGTGATTGGATGAGGTCGCCGTCAAGGTTTGCTTGATGGCTCTCCAGGAAATTGTTGTCCCTCCATAGGTAAACACATACCATGTCTGTGATTTTGCATTGTGGGGATCTGACAAGTAACCTGCATCAGCATATCCAGCAAGTGTAGAGGATATTCCATTTTTATAGAAGAGTCCCAAATCTGTAGACCCTTGGAGGTAGCGTAGAAGGTGCTTAACCCCGATCCAGTGGCACTGAGTAGGCGTTGCACTGTATCTGGCCAGCAAATTTACTGCGAACGATATGTCGGGACATGTGCAGTTTGCCAGATATAGGAGTGCTCCGATGGCACTTAGATAAGGGACTTCTGGACCAAGTATATCATCCACCTCTTCCAGCGGCCGGAAGGGGTCTTTATGTGCATCCAAAGATCGTACCACCATAGGTGTACTAAGTGGATGACATTGGTCCATATGAAATCTTTGCAACATTTTATATGTGGTTTGATGTAATAGGATTCCATCTTTTAGATGTTCAATCTGTAATGCAAGGCAGAATTTCGTTTTGACTAGGTCTTTCATTTCGAATTCTTTTGTTAGGCTGACAGATATCTCAGCGATCTCTTCAGGAGATCCAATGAGATTCAAGCCGTCTACGTAGACAGCGATTATTATGAATCATTTTTCTTTGTTCTTATGAAGATACAAGGGCAGACTTCATTGTTATCGAATCCTTATTTAACAAGGAATTCGCTGAGTCTGTTATACCACATCCTTCCTGATTGTTTGAGACCATCTTTGCAGCTTAACAGAGTAGACGTCCCAAGGTCTATCTTTTAGCTCAGCAGGCATTGAAAAACCATCCGGAAGTTTCATGTATATCTCCTTGTCGAGATTACCATATAGATATGCAGTCATAACATCCATTAGCTGCATATCTAAGCCTTCTTTTGTTGTTAAGCTTATCAGGAATCTGAAGGTGATCGTATCCATGACCGGGGAGTATGTTTCGTCATAGTCAATACTACGGTCTTTGGGAAAATCATTGTGCTACAAGTCTTGATTTGTAGCGTGCGATCTCATTATTTTCATTTCTTTTTCTTACGAATACCCATTTGTATTCCACAGGTTTGACACCAGTAGGTGTCTGAACTCTTTGCCCAAAAACTTTGCAATTCTGAAGCGAGTCCAGCTCGGCTTCTATTGCTTGATTCCACTTTGGCCAGTCATTTCTACGTTTGCATTCAGCAACGAAATGTGGATCATGATCATCATCGCTTCCGGCGACGTGAATAGCAATGTGAAATGCGAAGTCATCGTCGACGACTGTACTCTTTCTGTCCAATACCTTCCATATACGTACATAATTTAATGATATTTCAGTTTCTCCCTGGCGGTTCCTCTGCAGTGGATTCCGGGAGGGGAGAGGGTATGGACACGAGCTCATTTCTCTGTAGGGGTATCAGCCCAAGGTCTCTGGATATTTTTCTTTTTCTTGGATTTTTATCCTTGGAGCCTGGTGGTCGGCATGTTTTCTGTTGAGGTGCAGCCACTTCTGCTGCTGGTGGATTGCATCCATTCTTGGGATGTCAATCCTAGCTGGAGTATTTGCAGCAAGGATGTGTGATTTGACAATTTTCTGGTTGTCAGCAAATGAGTCCGGTAATCTATGAATGGTGTTCTGAATGTGTAAGATCTTCAGGATCTCATCATCACATTGTTTTGTTACCGGGTCATAATGGTTCAAGCTTTTTGTATCTCACATTAACATTTGCTTCGTGCTAGACTTTTCATTGTCTAGGTCTATTTTGGGGAAATATGTCTCATCAAAGACACAGTCTTCAAGAAGTGCCTTAAAAGCGTCCCCCGTTTGGGGTTTTAGGTATCTTATAATGGAGGGTGAGTCAAACCCTACATAAATACCTAGGCGATGTTGAGAGCACATTTTGGTCCTCTGGGGTGGTGCGATGGGCATATAAACTGCGCAGCCAAAGATTCTCAAGTGAGAAATGTTCGGCGGCGTTCCATATGCAAGTTGCATTGGAGAGAGACTCCGTAACAGCCTGTTTTCATCAACACAACTATTTATGTATTTAACTTATTTTCAAATTTTTTTAAAATAATTTTATAATGGTTCGTCAGGAGTTTTACGATTTCAAATTTTCTTATAAAAATATTTTGAAGTATCAGACTAGTTATGAAGTATTTTGGTAAGTTTGGATTTTATCAAATACCTCTAAACAATAGTGATAAAAATTCATTTTCAGATATTACCGTCTTGGCTTAATGAATTTATTTTCTATACAAACAACATCAAAACGATTTCAAACTTTTACAGTAACATTCAATGATCATTTAGGGCTTTCTATATTTATTTCGTAATTTTTTGAAATCAAATCAATAGAGAACCCGCAAACCCGCTTCCTAAACGTTTTGGCCTAAAACTAGTATCTCCGCAGCTCAAACCCTGAAACGGACTTTGTATTCGTGATCCTCGCGACAATGCTATCCCGTAGGTATGTTTTCGTAATTTTCGGACACGTTTACTAGTAGAGGCAAAATCGTAATTCGTTACAAAATTCCACTATTGACATTCATTAATTACCTTTTAACTAACTTAATTACATTAACCTAATCAAATATTAACCCTAATCATGACTAACACATGGGATGGGACACGTTCAAAAATTTCTAAGCTTAGTCCTAAAGCTAACCTACCCTAATTAATACTATTTGACTAACTAAAGGTTTATTTAATGCTAAATGAAGACTAAGTATTAATGAGGTTTACTAATTAACTATTATTATCTTAGCTTATATAATAACCCTATCCTTAACCCCGCACTCAGCCAAAAAATCCCCGGGCCCGAACCAACCCATCTTCAACCAAGGCTCTCTCCCTCTTCATACTCAACTCCCCCTCACCCACACAGTAACTCTCTATCTCTCGCACTCTCCCCCTTTACCTCCGAGCCACGGCAAACCCATGCCCGCTTCCTCTCTCTCCGTTCTCCTTTGTCGTCGCACTCCGGCGAAGCCCGACGAGCTCACGAAGCTCCCCGCTGCCGTCTGCCACGTTGCCCAGCAACGGTCGCCGCCGTCGGAACTCCACGTAGCAGACACGTGCTCGCCACAGCTCCGGTGCCATCCTCGACGAGGCCGCTCCTCCTCCGACTGCACCCCCACTTCGACACCGCCAAGGCGCCAACGAGGCCCCACCGAGCTTGCCGCTTGTTCAGCACTCCGCCACCGCAACAAGGCCGTCGCTAGGGCCGCCTCCCCCTCTTTGAAGATTCCGTCGGAGCTGCAGTCACCACCGCCTGTAGCTCCTCCGCTGCCCCGCCTCTGAGCATCGACGCTCCGACGACCGCCCAGCGCCCTCCGCCGCCCCGGTCCACGTCGATGTCGACGAAGCCGCCAGCTCAGCCCCGCTCCCATGCACGTTCGAACGGGAGTAAGCGAAAATACGAAAACGTATTTCGTTAAATACGAATTCGTATTTTCGGGTTTTATAAATAATTATTAAATGGAGTTAATGGTTTTAAATTGATAATAAATAATATAGAGGTCAGAAAAATGTGAGACCTACTCCAGAAAATCAGAAATGATATTCTAGACCCAATGGCTGGTTTTATCTCAATCAGACGCTTAGTTTTATAAGAATAAAATTTTAAGCCTAAAACTTAAATACGCCTTTTTCAATTAAATATCTGTAACTTGTTATTTTCACGTATATTGATGCGTGATAAAAATATATGTTATAGTACTCTCCGAGACGGTCATTTTGACAGCTCACTTGCAACTGTCCAATGCAGATTGCATTGGTGGGCTCCGAAAGGTGTTATCTCTCAAGCGCAAGAGTCCGTACAAGTAATAAAATCTGGGAGTCCAGATGTCGAATCCACGGGAAGAAATCTGTTGCAACCACAATTCAAATCAAATAGAAATCCTACGAAAAGAAACTAACCACTTCAACAATGGTGACGGTGATGGTGATGTGAACACGTGAACAATATAAACATAGAAAATCGTGTCTGAAAATATCTATAAAAAGTATGCACATGGTATGGGTTCGTTAGGATCAACGATTCGTATTAATTTGGTTGATAGGTATAACGCAATGAATTCTCCTTTTGGGAGCAATTCACCGGAAAATACCCAATATAACTCAATGAATTCTCCTTTTGGGAGCAACTCATCGGAAGATGCCCTTTTAGGGGTTCAAACACAATATTCAAAAAGATCGTCGCTAAGATTATAATACGATATGAAACTCTCTTTTGGAGAGATCAAAACTACGGTATGAAACTCCCTTTTGGGGAGATCAAAACTCACCCTTTTGGGGCGATCATCAACTAAATCAATTCTTTTGGAATCTGAAAAAGTCGATTTACGAACAAAGACTACAATTTTAGCGACGTTTTAACGATTAAGCACATGGAATACAACCAAACTAACACAAATCATAGCCCCTAACTACTCCATACCATGCACAACAGAGATTTAGCTACTCATAATGCAATAATAAATAAGTTTCATAGCAAAATACTTCAAGTTCATAGCAAAATACAATAGAAAACACCAAAATACGGGGTTTGAGTTAAAGAAAATATCACCAATTCTCCTTGAAAAGACTTCAAACTCTCTGGAAATAATAAAACAAGCCTCTGAAATTTTACAGAATTTTTCAGGGGGAAAATACGGCTCCTAGAGCCTCCAATACGCCCAAAATACGCCCCAATCTGCTTGAATACGCCCAAAAAAACCTAAATACGCTTATATAATAGGCTTGCGGGGTTACTGTGCTTAATGGGTTCCAAACCCGCATCCACATCGCGCCCGATCGCATCTGAGCCGCACATCTCAACCGGATCAAATAACAGCCGCTCATCAAAAGCGGGATCGCACAAGATGATGACGCGTGGCAGAGGGATCGAATCTGCGCCCGCTTTGCATCCGAGTTCAGCTCGGATTTGATCACGGCCGTTCGTGCAAAAACGGGATTCAATTTGGTGCGGCCGCGTGTCCCGAGCGATGTGAATCTCGAATCCGCCTCGTTGTAAATCTCCGCCGTCGGATCGTGATCGGACGGTTGTAAGTCGCCCGCTCCCGCTGCGTTCATTCGTGAATACGGGCCGTTGGATCGAAATCCAACGGCCGACAAATCGCTGCGTCTTCGCTTAAGTTTCGCGAGGCGGCATGGACAATAGCCGTTGGATCAGGCGGGGATACTCCCGATGATTGCCACGTGGACCCTCAAGGCGCCTCCGCTGCTGCGTTTGTGTCGCGATCGTGGGCCGTTCGATCGGCGATCGACGGCTGGAAATGTGCCGCGTCTTCAGTTGCTCCGCGCCGTTGGATGAAGAGTGTGCGGTCAAGATTCTGCCGCGTGGCGCGCCAAGATTCGTGCTTATTTAATTTATTTCCAATAAATGGTATTCTGCATTCAACAATTCACAGTAATTAGCACAGGTCTCAGAAAAATACAAATAAATAGTCGTTGGAATCGTAAGATCGAGACGATGCTAGGAAAAATATAAAAAATGCAGAAATGCGTCGTTAAATGCTGTTTTGTGCTCAAATAGTGTGTTTTCTCTAATAAATAAATGTGTAGAAAATACGCACGAATTAGAGAACAATGTAGCATCACATGAGCACAAAATAGGGCTAAATGGGGGGTTAAATATGTAATATTGAACCCGAATCACACCCCCCAACTAGCGATTTGCTAGTCTCTAGAAAAAATAGCGATTAATACGGATGAGTAATAAAACAATAAGTTCTTTCAAATTGCTCATGGCACGGCTCAATAATACGTATTCCAACATGATCTTGACCATCAATATACACATCCATGAATAAAATCAATCACATGATATTTTCTCTAATTTAGTATGAATAAATAACAAGCAAGCATCGTTTTGCGCAAGCGAAAGTATAACACGTCGTTTTGTTCTAGTTTTCTTGTTTCCAAGGAGTTGGCATATCAAAATAATCATTCAAGACATGGGTATTGAAGTTGCTTAGTATATTCACCATTTCTTCTCTTTTATTCGTTCCGCGTAACGCGCATCAAGCAACATTCACAGAAAATGTATAACTTGGATCGCTCCATCAAATGAGTGAGTTTCCTGTCAATGGCTCCCAAATCAGACGATAATAGGGCATTAGGCCAAGAAGGACCCCTCGGACTGTACTACTCGAGCCAACCAAGTTATTTATTAGTGACATACTTCTTCATTTTCTTCATTCATTTTTTTTTCTTTCATTCAAAATTTTTTCTTTTCTTTTCTTTTCTTCATCTTTTTGTAAGCAACTCAAAACCCATCAACATGAATATAAACATTAATAACAAAGGCCAAATTCCTCTTCAACTTAAAAACTTTTCTAATAAATCGTGTATACTTAAGCTTTTTCATCACATTAGCATGCATGAAATAAATTCAAACTATTTCGAGACATTAATCAAGGAAATTGAAGACAGCGTATGATAAAAACAGCGTTTTTAAGAGGTTTTACCTCTATATCCGTCCTCCGGATATAGCGACGGTTGAACGAAGCCTACGCGGATGACGACGCTCGATTGAGAAAGCTTTGCAACACGCGCATGGCTCTCCCGTCTCCTTCCGCCTTCGCAACGATTAAAAAAAAATTTTGGAAAATTTTTAAAGGCTCGTGCTGATAACGTGTTATAAATCAACTACTGGGAGAAGAGCCACCAGCCCTTTATTTATAGGCAAATAGGGAGAATACAAATATGGGCTACATTGATATGTGTCTATCTCTAAGATAGCCCAGAATCTTAACCAACTCGGTTTATAACCGTTCACAACAATACTAAAATATTGATCAGCATCACGTACACAAATATTATTAGTTGTGTCCATTTCTTCTCTCTTAATGTCACATGAAAATACAGCAAATGAGACATAAATTTATAGGTTCACCCTTTGTTGCTTGCATATTCTAAATAAACAAAGATTACTACTATAATGAGAACTAGCATGTAATCAAATGTATACTAGATTAAAACTTTGTCATGTTCTCAACAAACAAAACACTGTCCCTATCTCAGTGACACAACGCCCTATTTTAATTTCATGCAAAATTTCACCTCGCTGATTAGTCAGCCTAATTAGTTTAACGGCCTTAATCGGAGACCGGCCTCAAGTCATTTCAACGTAATGCCGTCCTTAATTTAAGTATAGATTATAATTAACATTGGGCATTATGGAGGGCATCGTCAGAGTGCAAGTTAACACTGCTCCTATATTTGTAGATTTCACCTATATTTTTTACAATATAATGTATATACAGCCCGTTTCTTTAAAAACAAATTTTGAAAATATTTTTTGGGTTTTGTTGTGCACATCATAGATATTTATCACGCCAGAAATTAAATGAATCTAGCGCTATTTGACCCTCAATTTACCAGTACGAAGACAAGGACGGTATCAGATCAGGGCTCCAAGGATCCTAGGAGCCTAAAGGGGACTGTCTTCTCTCTCAATATTCAAGGATCTCATGCCAAGCTACCATACAAATATTGAAGTAGATGCTCTTAGCAGGCATTAAGAATCTTTAAACAGTGTAAGATCATTCCAATGAAAAGTGACAGATTGTTGGGGTCTGCGGATTCTAGGGTTCTAGGGTTCGAGAAAGATAAAATAAGAAGAGAATACATCGTTATGGATTTTGTGACGTTCTTCTGCTTTACACAATTTGATTTCTTGAACATCATTATCATCATCGTCATCTTTGGCCGGCCTGCATCCTTAAAAAAAAAGCTAGGATCAATTTCATGAACTTAAGGGAAAGAATGTCAGATCGTTTCCACGTTAGATCGTAGAGTGAGATGCTTGTTTTCAATGCATTGCGATCTAAAAACTTTCCTTGCTGTCAAGCTAAGATTTTTTTCATCTCTCTTCTTATCACTTTCATCCATTTCTTTCTCTCGATCTTAATATTCACATATTCTATCTTTCTAGCGGGCATATTAATATGTCTCCAGTATATATGATCAAACCAACTCAAGCGATGTTCTCTCGTCTTGTCCTTTGATCGGGATCACTCGTACCTTAGCTCTACATAGCGAACGTCTTAATCAAGAATAAAGGTTAGTAAAAGAAAAAAATCAAACATAAGCAATGGCGGCTAGCCGCAAGTGGGAGAGGTTAGGTTCAATGTTGGGCTCAATCTGAGCCTTGACTCCGCGGTATTAGTTCTTTAGACCAGCGACTTTGGCCTATTCCACCGTTATTTACGAAAACTACCCTAAACCATACGTTACTTTAATAATATTACCTTTAACTTTAAATAACCAACTTGCCATCTTCTCCTCCGGTGGCTCTTTCGATCCAAGCTAAGAAGGGTCTACGATGGTCAAAGAGCCATCTTGACCACGAATTATTCAAAAATTTGATGCACATCTTGGGTCTTTTTCCAGCATTGAACCCATAATTTTGAACCAGAAAGCGCACATCAATGCTAATTGCAAAGTGTCGGTTTCATGGGCTCGATCGGATCTCTTCGAAAATCTCTGCAGCAAGCAATCACCCCAAAAAAGATGAAAGCTCAGGTGTCACCTTGTAGATTTATGGCGCCAAAGCATCTGCCAGTCTCGATCTATCATATCTATGTATCTGACCACAGGTTCACTCCATGTCTCTCGCTCTTTATGTCCTTGTTCCGACACGTGTCTGTCATATACTCCATGGGTGGCGTCAATCGGGTCGGGTTCAGGTGACCCGGATTTCATCGGGATCAATTATAGGTTTCAGGTCTCTAATCGTGATTGCACTCGTGTCGGGCTTGGATATACCATTAGGCTAGTCGGGTCACGCTCGGCCTGACCCAGACCGGTCTATCCGCTGTCAACGTGGGTAAGGATCAGTCGAGAATTCACAAGTTTACATAAAGTGTTAGCAGATGAATGCAAGTGTACTTTCTCTGGTAAATAAATAAAATTTTTAGGTTAAAATTCGCTTTTAATACTCATGCTAGTCTTACGAAGGGAGCATGCGTACTTTCACCTGCCCATTTTCTTCTTTTTCCCTTTTAATTTTTTACATTTTCTTATCCACCCATCCCCCACCCTAGCATCATTTCCCACTTACCAGTATGTTCTCAGCAGTGAGGACAATACTGTGTTTAGTTTGGGAGATGAGCGCTACCGCTTTTATTTTTTTTTATTTTTTATTTTTCTTTCATTTTACACCTCTTTATTTTCATTTTCCACCCATTTTTCCACCTTTATTTTTTTTCACATTTAGCATCACATTTTCCACTTTTTTACATGCCTGCATGCTTGATTTTATTTTTCTTACTTTCTCCGCCTTATTTTCCCTTTTGCTAGAATTATTCCGCATGATGATACTTCTCATAGCTTTTAGTAGCCTATTACGATGCTTATCCCTTTTGATGTGCTTTATAGAGTATTTCAGTCTTGCTATTATATGCTTGCATATTCTGTTAATGATCTCTCTAAATGAATGCCTGATATAAATTAAAACTAAATGTATACAGTAGTATCTAGTATGTTCTTCATTGGGTAACGCACCAAAATTCACGCATCACTAGAATATTTGAAGCACCTGCTTTTTATCTTATCCACTTCTAATTGCATGCCTGATATGATTGTGCTTTTTACTGCATGACTTCAGTATTTATTGAAATGAATGGGAATATCCATGCTATCCATGAGTTTAGTTAGGGTATTATCTTATTGAACATTTGTGCACGCCTTATGAGTGAACCGAGTGATATTATTTTCCTTCTCCACATATCTTATAAATTCTCTACATGTCATTTGGTTTCACCCCCACAGCTACTTATACGGCATCTATCTCCCAAAAATCCCAAAGAAAAAGTTAGCTTCCAAATCCAAGAATACCAAAAAGGAGCCAAAAATCAGTTTTATAACCTTTGCTCCCATTCAAAAAAAAGAGAAGAAAGAAAAAGAAAGAAAAGAATATCTCTCTGTATCTTAGTATTAGAAGCTACAAAAATTACTTGGAAAAAGCAGAATTTCAATATCCTATTCTTACATGCGACGCCTCAAGCTAAGCTTGGGGGCGAACACATTTGATTATACGTGTGAGTATGACATTAGAGTGGAGACTGTGCACAAGTGGGGAGATTTGATAATGCTTAAACTTTACGAAATATTTTTAGCTTTGGAGATTTTTCAGGATTCGAAATGAATATTTGAATGCCATGATACACTTTCTATTCTCTATTTGCACGCTTGGTGTGTTCTCTATGTGCTTCATTTATTTCTCTTGATTGAAAAGTACGTTCCCAACTCTTTTTATACTAGACTCTATGAATTGCACGATGTTGATATGAGTTGACGACATGATTTTAGGATATCACTATCTCTGTCTTTAATTCTTGCAAGCCAAATGATTAGCTAAGACTTGAAATTCCTTTTAGCGTGTGGTTCATTATTCCAAGTGTCATAAAATGTTGCTTGGGCTTGAGATCTGACTGAATATTCTAGCGCTCCCCTCCATCTTCTATCTCTTCCATTTTTCTTTATTTTTATCGCCCGGCGAGCCTAGTATTCGTCTTCCTTGAGGACGAGTAAGAGGTAAGCGTAGGGGATTTTGATGTGTTCATATTGTCCATCTTTTTATAGCAGCATTTCATCTCATTCCATGTCATATTCGCATCCAATTCCCTTATTTTAATACATATACGCGATTCTAACACCATATTCGAGTCTCGTATAGCTTTCTGCACTTGCAGGGATTTTGGAGTGATTTGGAACCGATTTGGGATGCGGACACATCCAACACGTCCATGACGTCATAGGCAAGGCTCGCATGAGTTTGTCGAGTTTTTGAAGCAGGTAGGAGGAGATGAGGAGGAGCGAGCGAGAGAAAGGAGCAACAGCCAAGGCCCCAGCCATTTTCCCAGGCGACTTGACCCGAGCAGCATTCTGCTGCTTAGTCGAGCTGACACGCAGATTCAGCCAGGAAATGTGCACGAGCCACTCGATCGAGCAAGAGGTGGCTCTACCCGAGTCAACCCAACTTCGAGCTTCCACCATCAGACATCCGACTCGACCGAGCAGTACCTACTCGGCCCGAGCAGGCAGAGCGAGGTTTTGGACGAAGAATCCATGCTTCCTGACGACTCGACCGAGCAGGACCTACTGGACCCGAGCAGACAGAACGACAATTTGAGGAGAAGCTCAGTTCCACTGACGACTCGACCGAGCAGGCGGGCTACTCGGAGTAGCCCGCATCCGTTCCAAGCAGCGTAGCAGCCAAGTCCACGCCAAGATGTTTGCTCGACCGAGCAGCCACCTACTCGGTCGAGCAGCCGACGCGGCCAGCGACAAGTGGGCCCCAAACTTCCAGATTTTGAGTTTTTCTTGTGGGTCCATACCCTATGTATTTAAGACGTTTTTCCAGACTTTTGAGGACGTCGAGTTTTTTAGGGTTGAGTTTTAGTTTTAGCTTTGGTTTAATTGAGAGTTTTAGATCTAGCTTTTGAAGATATTGTACCGACGAAGTAAAGACGACATTTTTATTGCTTGTTATTGCGCGGAATCTCTGGATCTTGATTTTCTTATTATTATCTATTGCGCTACTTGCTTCTGGTACGTAAAAATCTCAACTTTCTCACTTTCTCTATTTGCCATTATGAATTCCTATCTAAAAATCGCATCTTTCTTTGTTCTATTTGATATGTCTGAGTAGTCTTATCTAGGGCTATTGGGTTAGCCCTAGGATCTTAGGAGAAAGATGTAAAGCTGGGATTTTTAGGTTGTGTTGGGGATTGTTACGAGGTGGAACTCGCGTACAATGAATTTGTATAGTGGAGAACCAAGGGCACGGTGGTTATATGGAGAAGAGGGTTTAGGTTGGTTGTTTAACAAGTGATTAGTGGGGTGCAGAGGTTGGACTTGTCGCCGGGGGTGATCACGGGGTCGAATCTCACCGGATGCGGCAGAGGAAGGTTGGATGGCAGGAGGCCGAAGTTGACGTTGGCCAAGGGGCGAGCTTTCCTGCAGCACGAGCAACTCGTCAGAAGGGCGGGGTTGGGGTTCAACCCTTAGCCCCTCCGATGCCTAAGTCAGTAATAGGACTTAAAACGGTGGCTAGACACGTCGGTCAGACTAACGGTGTATCGACCGCACGTGGCGAGCTATAAGTGGGAGAACAAAGATATGGACGACCTTTGTTCTCGTGTGTGAATGATAGATTGAGAGAGAATTTTCCAACCCACTCTCCGTAGGTGGAGAGGGGGTATTTATACCTGACGGGAGGTGACTAGATGGGGGCTGATCTGGCATGCTGACTAGACGTGCTGAGCTGGCTCGGTTGTCAGCGGAAGCTGCAGACAAGGACGTCGGGAACAGGAGTGTCTGACCTGCCTGTGTCAGGCGGCGCAACGGCCAGGGGTGCTTTTGTCGGGATGTCAGGGCCGAAAGCATTAACTGTTAGTCGGCTCAACCGTCAGTGGGTGCTTTGTCAGACGGTCGGGTGACGTATGTGTCAGTCGTGCCCTTATCCTAGGTCGTTTGTCGTTGGTGATGAACTAAAGGTCGGGCTACGCTATCCCTGGCGTCAGGGCGCCTGGGAATCTGACGGGTCGTCTGGATCGGGGGTTGTCCGGCCCGGCTGCGCCTCCCGTTCGGTCGTGGGCTATGGTTCGCCGGCACGGAAGGTTACACCCGTGCCTATGTCAGCAGGCCCAGCGGTGTTGTTCGGGCGCTCCCCCAGCGCACTGCCCCGGGCGGGTCGAGCAACTGCGGTTGTACGCCTCGGCCGGGTGGGGGGGTGCTGTGAGGTGCGCATGTTCTCATGTAGCTTTGGATTTCCAGGGTGGCGGCCCTTTCGTGAAAAGGTGAGTTAATGGGGTATGTTAGCGGATCCGGGCGGGAGTCAGACTCCTACGATCTTTAGGTCGTAACAATTACCCCCGGCCTTCGAGTCTGAGGCGGTAGCCCGGCTCGGCTCGGAGGGCGAACCACCTTTGATATCCAGGACCGTCAGTACGGGCCTTGGCCCACGCCAGGTAGTGGCGGCGGTGGCTTCGGAACTCCCGCCTTAGTGGTCATTATTACGATTTGAAAGGGGGTAGAGGAAAACGAAGCGCCTCTGCGATTGGGTTTGCGACGCGTGGATGAAGTGACCCTCACGCCAGTCGAGGCGTCGAGGACATCTTGATGGGCGCCGCGTGGCGAAAGTTCGACGGCTGAGATGGCCCGGGGGCCCACTTTACAGCTAAAAGGGTCTGGGAGGCGGTCGGCGGGAGTTTTTATCTCTCTTCGATTCTTCTCCGGAGCTCGATACTTCTATTTGTCGCTTGTTGGCTAGTTTGTTACTTCCGTCGCCGGTCATCTTCTTCCAATCGCCTTCCGGATTTGATGGATCAACAGGTAATAACAGTTAATTTCCTTCCTTTCCGACCGATGGCTTCTCGTTTCGAGGTTGGAGGAGGTAGCCGAGTGGGGGAGGAGGAGTCGGTGGGCGAGGGGGCGTCGCAGCCGGGGGTGCGGCGGCCCAGGGAAAGAGGGTCATGGCGATCCGTTGTCCCGAGAGCCATTGAGTCCCTCCGTTGTAGGTTGGATAGGATCAACATCAGGGAGATTCGCGTGCGGTTCGTGCGACAACCCTATGAGGTTCGGGTTCCCGGGTCAGAGGAAGCGGTGTGTTCACCTGGAGATAATGAGGTCGGGGTCTATGTTCGGTCATTCGAGTTGGGGCTCCGCTTTCCGATCCATCCGTATTTGTTTCATTTGTTGAATTTCCTGGAGCTGCCGATATTTGCCCTAGCGCCCCGTTCTTGGGGCTTGTTAGTGGGGTTTGTCGTCTTGTGCCTTGCTTGCTCCTTGAGTCCCTCCTTGGCGCTGTTCCAGTATTTCTTCGTGATTCGGAAGAGGGGGATGTATCATTGCGTTTGCGCTAGGAGAGGGCGAGGACTTATCCTCGGGGTGCCCGACGACGTCGGCGATTGGATGAGGGAGTTCGTCTTCGTGACGGTGCCAAGTGACGTGGCGCTGATGTCGAATTGGGGGGCGCGGAATCCCTTAGTAAATGAAAGGGTGGAGCTGACTGGGGAGGATATTGCCAAAGCTCAGATTTTGATGGAACTGCCCGAGGCGTGTCGTCAGTTGGCGAGTCTGACGTTGAGCAGTCAGCTCGACCAGGACTTTTGGACCATAGGTATCTTTGGTGTTTTGTAAACTCTGGGCTAGACTTGCCTTGATTGTCTCTCTTTTCTTTTCGTAGGCGGAGACGCGATGCGGGTGCCGGAGGAGGTGTCAGGTTCGGCCGGAGCCCCGCTCTCGGAGGACACTGATCCCCGCGGGAAAGGCAAGGGGGTGGCGTGCGAGGCAGGATCCCAGGAACGTGGAGGCGGGGCTCCCCGTGGGGAGAGGGCGCATCCAGGACGGAGGGCAGTCGGGCAAGGTATCTCCGCCGGTGGGCCCGGCGAAGATCTTCATGAGGACGCGTCCGCGCGGGGGGCCAAACCCTCCGTTCCTCTGAGGGTATCAGAGGTGGTCGCGCCTCGCCGAGCGCCCGTGGTTCAAAAGTGGCCATATGGGATCCCTCCGTGGGAAATGGGGGGGGGGGGGTCGTCGAGTCCAGCTTGTGAGGGCGCCCTTATTCGTTTTAAGAGGACCCGAGAAGAGGTCGAGGCGTATCCAGATGACCGTCTCCACAAGTTTCCTTTTCGAGTTAGCTGCGACGAGTCGGTATTCGAGGACGGGGGAGTGGCGGCGCGCCTCGCCGAGTATTGCGTGTTACCGCGCGATCGTGAGTCTTTGAATCATGTGGGCGGAACGGTTGTGTGGCTCGGCTATATGGCACGTCGTGCTGGTAAGCCGGTTTTCTTTCCTCGCCCGCAGGCTTTATTTGTTTGTGTCCCGCTGATTCGGGGTTTATGTAGATGGTCGCGAACGTGTTAGCCTTGCGGGGCCGTACCCCTGCGGCCGTTACCAGGGCGTCTCTGGAGGTAGCGAGGGCGAACCTTGGCGAGGTCAAGGCGAAGCTGAGGGACACGGAGGCGGAGCTGGAGAGGGTTAGGAAGGCCTATGGGGTGGAGAAGGGGCGGGCTGCGTATTTCGATTCGTCCAAAGCAATGGTCGAGAAGCAGCTCCAAGAAGTAACGCGAGAGAGGGATGACATCCGGTCGAAGCATACCTCGAAAGTTGTTAGCAAGGAAGCGGTGATCGGGGTACAGAGGCGGCAAATAGCGGACCTAAAGGACGCCCTTGAGACCGAGAAAAGGGAGAAGGGTCTAGCGATGCGGCGGCTGGAGGAAAAACGGGACGCTGAAGGCGAAATGATCGAAGCCGCTATCCG
Source organism: Scilla litardierei (assembly GCA_030789695.1). NCBI lineage: Eukaryota > Viridiplantae > Streptophyta > Magnoliopsida > Asparagales > Asparagaceae > Scilla > Scilla litardierei. The sequence goes on along the minus strand of CM061134.1, from coordinate 195,875,824 downwards.
CCGCTATCATGACGAGCATGTTGTGCCGATGCTGCAAGAGGCTAAGGATGCGGCGATTCGGCAAGTGGCGAGGGATGTGAGGGCTCGGTCGGTTGAGAGGTGGCGCCGCTAAAAAGGTGGGTTTAGGGAGGCCCGTACCTTCTTGTGAGAGGGTTATAAACAATGTGTTGTTGTAGTGTGTGGAAAGTTCAATGTACGGTTTGGCTATTTGGGTAAATACATTGTGTTGGTCTTGTGCCGAACTGTATTCTTCCTTGGTTTGTTCGTAGAATGTCAGCTTTGTGAGGGACGTAACTGCCCCCAACTTCGCTCTGCCGAGGTCTTCGGAAGAGGGGAGTTGAGATAAGTCGCGTTTACCGGCGGTTTGCTCGGAGGCCCAGCACGAGTCCCCGCGGATCAATGGCGGGGCGAGGTTGCTTGGTCCGTACGAACATTTGCCAAGCGTTGGAACCGAGATCCCAATTAGTTGGGCGGCGGATTCCTGTTCCGGCCGCCCCGATGGAGGTCCGACCCTTCATTGGTACGAGCGAATCTTTCTTGTTTTGGCCGCCCTGACGGAGGTCAGACTCAATCTTGGAACGAGCGTTGCCTTCTTGTTATGGCCGCCCCGACGAAGGCCGGACTCAGCCTCGGGACGCGCGGCGCATAGAGTAATTTCGAATGGGGGTAATCATTTCGCCGGGATTTGGGCGGGAATTGTTGGCGGTCGCATGACTAGACGTCATCTTGGTGATTCGACGGCGGGCGGGAACCGAAGCGACCCGACCACTGCAGTGTTGACGCGTGGCGGAATTGACGGTTTTGACAGTACGCGAAGCGTCAGAACACGTGGGTCGGTGTTGGATAGGGCCCGGATTGGTGATGCGTGTCTCGAGGTCGACGGTCATGATGCTTTGCGCAGTCGCGTAAAAGAGAACTTAGGGAGGGGAGCGAAGCAAAGCTGATTGTTGGGCGAAGATTTTTGGCAAGCAGCTAGAGCTCGTTGGAGATTTCATTATTCTAGCCAGAGTCGTCCTCGTGGGAGCGGTCGACGAAGTAGCGCAGGCGCCGGAGTCGTCGGCACCCATTAGGTAAGAGGCCCGTTCTATAGATGTCTTCATCGATGTCTCCGTTTCGTGGTCAGGGGTCGGGGGTGGTCGGGGAAGGGAGCTCCGCCGCGGAGACAGGAGAGGTGCCTCACGAGATTGCGGGCGTGAAGTCGGTGTTAAAGAAATCCATTACGGAGATCTTCAAGATGTATGTCAGGCCACCGTATTCGGTTCGTGAACCGGAGCCGCAAGAGAGGGTGTGTTTTGCGGGCGACCGGGAGGTGGGAGTATATGTCTCTTCGTTTGAGCAAGGGTTGCGCTCCCCCCCATCCGTTCTTGCTGGAAGTGTTGAACTTCCTGGAGCTGCCCTTGTATCGCCTGATGCCCAATGCCATCAGTGCCGTTGTGGGGTTCCTAGTGCTGTGCGTGAGCAACCAGGTTCGCCCATCCCTGTCCTTATTTCGCCACTTCTTCTCGGTGAAGAGGTTGGGGTCATGCTACTATCTCTCCGCGAAGAAGAAGCATCCGCTCATTAGGGGGTTGTCCAGGAAAATTAAGTTGTGGCGCTAGCAGTATGTGTTTGTGGAAGTGCCAGAGGATGTGCTGATAAGGTCTGATTGGGCGGAGCTGAATCCCGAGGTGAAGGAGGGGGTGGAATTGGGGGATGAGGAGAAAATGGTGGCCCAGATTTTAATGGCCACACCAGTGGAGGGCCGAGATTATCGGATGCTCGCTCGGGCTGAGATGATAGCGGCGTACATCTGGCCCGAAGGTACAAAAGATTTTGGTGTTCGTGCATCTGATGTGCTTACGCTGAACTTTCTCTCTTTGGCAGGTTGCACAATGAGTCTGTCCATTGAGGAAATGATGCGGCGAGCCTCGGAGCGGGCGGGTCGAGCGTCGACGAGAGTTGGCCCCAAGAGGTCGCGAGCGGAAGGAGGGGTGGGGAGCTCGACTGGGGTGCCAGCGTCCACGAAGAGGAGGAAGAGGCCGACGAGGTCGTCCGAGCCTGATGCGCCGGGGCGGGGGGAAACCGGTCAGCAGGACGGTGGAACCGGGGAGGGGATAGCGAATCCCGTCATCGACCTGGAGGGCGGGGACGAAGGGTCGACAGGGGGAGGGGTGGAAGTGCCCCGGACGAGGCCGTCTATCCCCCTGGCACCTGCAGGAGGGGAGGGCGCGGCTGCTAGCGGTCAGTCGGGGAGGGCCGAAACGTCGGGTGGCCCGACCAGGTCCGCAGGATGGGACACTTGGCCCTATGGTTGTCCCATGTTTGGTCTCGAGAGGGCCGCCGATCCCCGCTGTGAGGCCTCATTGGTTAAGTTCAAGGCCAAGAGGACCGATGTCGAGGGTTATTCCGACGAGACGCTTCATCGGGCGCCGTACAAAGTAGCTAGTGATGAGTCCGTGTTTGAGGACGGAGGCGTGGCGGCGAGGCTGGCGGAGAACATTTTCCTACCCCGCGATAGGGTGGCGCTGGAAGCGGTGGAGCCCGAGGGTCTGTGTGGGACCGCGGTGATGCACGGCGTCCAGGTAGGTTTTGTAAGACGGTTGACGTTTTTCAGCGGGTTTTATTGAACACCCTAGATGGGTTCACTTTTCTGCGTTTCTTTATTCAGATCGTCAACTTGATGCTTGGGATGATAAGGCACGTGCCAGCCATACATAAGGCCGAGGGTGCCATGGCTAGAGTGGTGGCCGAGTTCGCCGCCTTTCGTAAGAGCGCTGGCGAGGACCTGGCGAAGGAGAGGGAGAGGGGCGGCCAATATGAAGCGGAGGTAGAGTGCCTGAAGGCGGTCGTGTCCGATCATGAGCGGCGAGCAGCCGAGGCTGGAGAGAGAGCGAAGGAGCTGGAGGAGGCCCTTAGGAGGGAGGAAGCTCGTGCGGAGGATCTAGCGGGACGTGCCAAGGCCGCCGAGGAGGAGTTGGTTCGTAGGGTCGAGGAATTTCGGACGTATCAGGAGAAGACCGTCATTCCCGCCCTTGCAGATTCGATGTCCCAGGGCATGGAGAAAGGCCTCGCGGAGGGATGGGAATCCTGCCTGGCTCGGATGAAGGAGAAGGTGGCGGGCCTGTTCCCGTCGGTTGAGCTCGACCTTGACGGGCTCGCCGCTTGCAGCGACGAGGAGGGGGATGGAGACGGAGGGTCGGGCGACGAGCCAGAGACCGGCGGGGCGGTGGGAGATTCCCCTGTGGGGGAGGGCGTCGTGACTGGTGGAAGCGCCAAATAGTTTTGTATAGGCGTTCTTCTTCTTTTTTTTTAAACGAAAGAAAGTGAAGGTATGTGGGGTTGATACCCACATTTTTCTGGGATCTTCTACCTGTGTGAGTGCAGAAATTCCCTTTTTAGAGTTACGCCTTGGTGCGGCTGTCTCTATCCCGGCGTTGGGGGAGTTGTGTTAACTCCCTTTATTTCGTGAAGCGCGCCCGAGGAAATTTACAGCGGGTTAGCCTCCCTTTTCGGGGGTTGCTCCCGTGCCTAGGTGCGCCCGAGCTATAACTAATGGTCAACCGGGAGTAGTCTTTCCATCAGCTATTATTAATAGTTTACTAAAACAGGATCGGCCCGTAGGCGTAGCGTTGAATCGCTCTAGGTAGGTTGATGTTCTCATCGTATTTGATTCGCCTCTCTCTGGCGTCGCGCCCCTGAAAAGGGGTGTAGAGTTGATTCAGAGGGTTCCCACTCAGGGTAGGGGTGGATGGTCGTGTCGAAGCCGGGCGGTGGCTTTGGCCCTCGTTCCCAGAATTAGGGGGAGAGGGAGTCCTTGGTGGTTGCTCTATCCCGCGGGGCCTTGTTGCTCCCATCGACTGGAGTCTCCGTGTGATAGGCGCGAAGGGACGTGGTCCGCAGCCCACCTGTGCGTCTTCCTGGTGTATGCGGTCCAGGGGAAGTCGATGAGTGGAAGGAGGGGCGCTACCGGTTTAAGCGGAGTAGCCTGTTGGAGTACGCCGGCGCTCGGGGGCAAGTCCCCTTCGGTTGGGGCGACTCTGGCGGCTGCCGGGGTGTCCGATAGGGTGATTTGGCAGGTCTGTCCCATCCATCGGGTTGTCTGCCAGCCGCGCCTGCGGCCGGGGGGCGTCCGTGGAGAGGCATGGTATGCCATTGGAGGACCGGTTCCCGTGCCTTAAGTTGTCTAGAGGAAGGAGGGGAGCAGCAGGCCGGGCGACCATCGTGTAAGAGGAATATCCTGTTGGGGGATCGTTTACTTGGGTGGTCGGCGATACTCGTATTTTCCGCGTTTTTTAGGGGGAGAGAGTGGCGAAAGGACTGGTCTTTCTTCATATTCTCTCTCTCTCGCCCCCCTCTCCTCCGAAGAAGCTGAGGGGGGGATTTATAACGGCGTATTTTTTCCTCCTCCATTTCCTCATCATGGAGAGCTGGGGCCATCTTGGAATTTCATTCTTTGGGGAGCGTTCCCGATGGGTGACGTCTGATGTGACTCCTCAGCTCCTGTTTTTCGGCGAGCGTGCCGTTTGTCAGTGGCGCTCGTCCCGAGTGTCCTTTTAGGTTGGACAAGTCATTTCGGGTGTCGGCTTTATAGGTGTCAGGCGTTACTCCTCAAGGATGGCTCCGCGTTGGGGTTGCCTTGATTTGCGGGCCTCGATTCGTTTCCCGAGGTTTGAGGAGAGGGGTCACAGGCCCTTTCTGGGGAGGGCGGGTATTGGGCCGTGACCGACCCCGCATATGGCGCTCCGGTTTGGGTGGCCAAGCTTCGTGAGCTTGCCCCAGAGGTCTTCTTTGGGGGGGAGCGAGTACGTAGCTCGGCCCGTGCCCCTCTCCGGTTTGGGTGGTGAGGATTGGTCCTGCCCCGGAGTCTTTGAGAGGGCGGGTATTGGGCCGTCGCCTCCCCGCAGCCTCTATAGTCGGACGGGTATTGGGCCGTCGCCTACCCCGCATATGGCGCTCCGGTTTGGGTGGCCAAGCTCCGTGAGCTTGCCCCGGAGGTCTTCTTTGGGGGGAGCGAGTACGCAGCTCGGCCCGTGCCCCTCTCCGGTTTGGGTGGCGAGGATTGGTCCTGCCCCGGAGTCTTTGAGAGGGCGGGTATTGGGCCGTCGCCTCCCCGCAGCCTCTATAGTCGGACGGGTATTGGGCCGTTGCCTACCCCGCATATGGCGCTCCGGTTTGGGTGGCCAAGCTCCGTGAGCTTGCCCCGGAGGTCTTCTTTGGGGGGGAGCGAGTACGCAGCTCGGCCCGTGCCCCTCTCCGGTTTGGGTGGCGAGGATTGGTCCTGCCCCGGAGTCTTTGAGAGGGCGGGTATTGGGCCGTCGCCTACCCCGCATATGGCGCTCCGGTTTGGGTAGCCAAGCTCCGTGAGCTTGCCCCGTAGGTCTTCTTTGGGGGGGAGCGAGTACGCAGCTCGGCCCGTGCCCCTCTCCGGTTTAGGTGGCGAGGATTGGTCCTGCCCCGGAGTCTTTGAGAGGGCAGGTATTGGGCCGTCGCCTCCCCGCAGCCTCTATAGTCGGATGGGTATTGGGCTGTCGCCTACCCCACATATGGCGCTCCGGTTTGGGTGGCCAAGCTCCGTGAGCTTGCCCCGGAGGTCTTCTTTGGGAGGGAGTGAGTACGCAGCTCGGCCCGTGCCCCTCTCCGGTTTGGGTGGCGAGGATTGGTCCTGCCCCGGAGTCTTTGAGAGGGCGGGTATTGGGCCGTCGCCTCCCCGCAGCCTCTATAGTCGGACGGGTATTGGGCCGTCGCCTACCCCGCATATGGCGCTCCGGTTTGGGTGGCCAAGCTCCGTGAGCTTGCCCCGGAGGTCTTCTTTGGGGGGGAGCGAGTACGCAGCTTGGCCCGTGCCCCTCTCCGGTTTGGGTGGCGAGGATTAGTCCTGCCCCGGAGTCTTTGAGAGGGCGGGTATTGGGCCGTCGCCTCCCCGCAGCCTCTATAGTCGGACGGGTATTGGGCCGTCGCCTACCCCGCATATGGCGCTCCAGTTTGGGTGGCCAAGCTCCGTGAGCTTGCCCCGGAGGTCTTCTTGGGGGGGGGAGCGAGTACGCAGCTCGGCCCGTGCCCCTCTCCGGTTTGGGTGGCGAGGATTGGTCCTGCCCCGGAGTCTTTGAGAGGGCGGGTATTGGGCCGTCGCCTCCCAGCAGCCTCTATAGTCGGACGGGTATTGGGCCGTCGCCTACCCCGCATATGGCGCTCCGGTTTGGGTGGCCAAGCTCCGTGAGCTTGCCCCGGAGGTCTTCTTTGGGGGGAGCGAGTACGCAGCTCGGCCCGTGCCCCTCTCCAGTTTGGGTGGCGAGGATTGGTCCTGCCCCGGAGTCTTTGAGAGGGCGGGTATTGGGCCGTCGCCTCCCCGCAGCCTCTATAGTCGGACGGGTGTTGGGCCGTCGCCTACCCCGCATATGGCGCTCCGGTTTGGGTGGCCAAGCTCCGTGAGCTTGCCCCGGAGGTCTTCTTTGGGGGGGGAGCGAGTACGCAGCTCGGCCCGTGCCCCTCTCCGGTTTGGGTGGCGAGTATTGGTCCTGTCCCGGAGTCTTTGAGAGGGCGGGTATTGGGCTGTCGCCTCCCCGCAGCCTCTATAGTCGGACGGGTATTGGGCCGTCGCCTACCCCGCATATGGCGCTCCGGTTTGGGTGGCCAAGCTCCGTGAGCTTGCCCCGGAGGTCTTCTTTGGGGGGGAGCGAGTACGCAGCTCGGCCCGTGCCCCTCTCCGGTTTGGGTGGCGAGGATTGGTCCTGCCCCGGAGTCTTTGAGAGGGCGGGTATTGGGCCGTCGCCTCCCCGCAGCCTCTATAGTCGGACGGGTATTGGGCCATCGCCTACCCCGCATATGGCGCTCTGGTTTGGGTGGCCAAGCTCCGTGAGCTTGCCCCGGAGGTCTTCTTTGGGGGGGAGCGAGTACGCAGCTCGGCCCGTGCCCCTCTCCGGTTTGGGTGGCGAGGATTGGTCCTGCCCCGGAGTCTTTGAGAGTTTTGAACTGAAATTTTCATGCAGAAGAGGCGAAATTCAAAGATACAAAAGGGGACAAGATATTTCATTCATGACTTACAGTTTCCGGCTATACCACGACCGGCGATCCACGTCCTTTAGAATGATTAGCCCGTCCTTCTCAGGGGGCTCTTTGGGGGGCGCAGTCGGTCCTGTTCCCCTCCGCGGTGGCATCGGCTGGAGCTAACTCTGGATGGTAGGGGCATACCTCCGCCCGGTTGAGTCGATCTTCAGGTTCATCTCTGGTCCCTTGTGCTTGGTCGACCCCACGTAGCAGCTTCTAGACAGCTTCTGGCTCCCCCGTACGATCCCTACCCCTCGGGGGGTTTGGAACTTGACCATCTGGTGGAGAAGGCTGGGGAGCGCTCCGATGGCCGCTATGTAAGGTCGTCCTATGATCATGTTGTACGCCGACGCAATGTCGACCACAACGAACAGTGTCATTCGAGTGACGACCTGCGGCTCTTCTCCGAGGGTTATCGGCAAGGTGATCACTCCCATGATGGGGGTCGAGTGACCGGTGAAGCCGACGAGGGGTCCGGTACAGGGTCTCAGGTCCGTCGGCCTTAACCCCATCTTTTCGATTGTGGACATGAACAGGATGTCGCAGGAGCTCCCTGTGTCGATCAGGAGGCGACTGACGATGGTCGTCCCAATCTGGGCATCGATGACGATGGCGTCGTCGTGGGGCAGCTCGACCCCCTCTAGATCCTCGTCGCTGAAAGTGATGGGAGGGTAGGCCGTCCTTCTCCCTCTCGGATCCCCTCTAAGACCCGCCGTCATCACTTGTCTCGCATACGCCTTTTTGCTTGACGAAGATGCTCCTCCGGAGGATGGCCCGCCGCATATCGTGTTTATGCGCATGACGGGTTTCGGAGGGTGAAGCTCTTCCCGCTCGCCGTTTACAGGAGGGTCTACCCTCCGTGCCCTTCGGTGGTTCCCCTCCTCTCGGTCCGGTCTCCGGCCTCCGACGAAGCCCTCCAGATGGCCCGCCTGGATCAGCCGCTCTATTTCCCTTTTGAGGGTGAAGCAGTCGTCGGTGTCGTGGCCATGGTCCCTGTGGTACCGACGGTATTTTTTGAAATCTCTCCGGGCCGGATCCGACTTCATTTCTCGGGGTGGCTCCGGCAGCAGTCCGGCTCTTGTAGCCGCGGCCATCACCTCGATCAGGGGAGCATTGAGTTGCGTGTAATGTGCCCGTAGGGGGCCTTCTTGTCTCGGGACGACTCGAGGGAGCCCTTGCGCCGGAGCAAACTCGCGCGCCGGGCCAGGGCGATCTTGAGGGTGAGGCCCCGACGGTTCCCGCCTTGGTCGGGCCAGCTGGTCGCGACCTCGGTGTCCCTCTTCTTGCCTCGGCCGAGGGTGTGACCGGGGTTCGCCTTGGGATGGTTTCGCCGGGGGGAATAGGGCCTTTGCGCCGAGAGTCTCTTCGGCCCGCGTGTCTCTCCGCCATAGCAACCAACGCCTCATAGTCGGTCGGCGGATCCCGGAGCAGGGATTTGTGGAGGCTCCGAGTCCGCAACCCCGTTTTGAAGGCCAACATAAGCACCTCATCGCCGCATGTCACCACCGCCCGTCTCTCCTCCTGAAAGCGGCGGAGGTATCTGCCCGTTGTCTCTCCCTCCCCTTGGACTATCGTGCTGAGATAGTCTAAGGGCTTCTTTTTCGTCCGCCCGGCCCGGAACTCTTGGCAGAACTTGTGGGACAGCTCGCCAAAGCTCCCAACGGATCTCGCGGGCAAGCCAAAGTACCAGTCCAACGTGGTGTCCCTCAGGCTTTGGGAGAAATGTCGGCATAGGAACGCCCCATCCACATCCTGCGCCTCCATCGCCCCCCGGTATTGCTGCACGTGTGTGAGGGGGTCGCCTCTCCCATTGTACATGGCCAAGTGAGGGGGTTTGAACCTTATGGGCCTGGGGGCGGACGTGATCCATCGTGCAAGCGGTGTGGCCTCCTCCGGATAGGTAGGGCGATCGGGCGCATCCTCTCTCCGCCACTCGGGGGTCTGGCTTCGGTCGCGCCTCGGCCGCCGACGGTCCTCCGGCCCCGGGGAGTAACCCGACGGTCGTCTGGTGGGGCTCCTTCCTTGGGTCGAGGATTCGACGGGTTGCGGGCTACGGTTCTCCCAGCGCCAGCGCCTCCCGGCCAGCTCCCCTCGGGCCTCCATCCGTTCTTGATTCTCCCGAAGAAGCCTTTCGCGCTCAGCGGTGAGGAAGCGTAGTTGTCGACAAACGGCTTCCTCGCGCAGGGAATCGGAGGGGTGGTGTAGGCGATGCGGGCTGCCTCCTCCTGGTGGGGACCTGGTCATCAACGGGTCCCGCCCATCCCCGAGCCGCCGACCCGTCGCTGTTACATCCAGGATTTCTCGGTTGCTCCTGTTCTCCCTCCTTAGCCTCTCGCGCTCCGCGACGATGAGGCGGAGTTGGCGGCGAGCGGCCTCTTCGTCCTGGTAGGCCCTTTGGGCGGTCTCGGCCGCTTCGTCCAAACGCCTTTGCGCGGCGGCCGCCTCCCCCAGGCGCCTCCACCGCCACGCAACTTCCATCTCCTCTTCCAGGAGCCTCTGCTGGGCCGCAATCTCCTCGGCGAGCCCCCTGTTCTCCCCCTCCTCCTCGAACTGAGGGTGGAGATTCCGCCTCACGTTCTGGGGCTCCGAGGGGCCAGGCTGAGGCTCCGTTCCCGCCGTCGGATAGCCTCCCCTGGCCTAAGTGACGGCTTCGAAGCTCTTCGGGACGGCGTGGGCCGAAGTATGTTCAGTTTCGGTGCCCATCCCCAGAAGGGGGTCGAGCGCCGGGGTGATTAGTAGAGAGAGCGGTTCCTGACCCACGGGATCTTTGCCGTGGTCAGGGTTCCGAGAGATCGGCATGGAGTCTAACATGGGTGTGACCCTTCGTTCCCACATACAGCGCCAATTGTTACGAGGTGGAACTCGCGTACAATGAATTTGTATAGTGGAGAACCAAGGGCACGGTGGTTATATGGAGAAGAGGGTTTAGGTTGGCTGTTTAACAAGTGATTAGTGGGGTGCAGAGGTTGGACTTGTCGCCGGGGGTGATCACGGGGTCGAATCTCACCGGATGCGGCAGAGGAAGGTTGGATGGCAGGAGGCCGAAGTTGACGTTGGCCAAGGGGCGAGCTTTCCTGCAGCACGAGCAACTCGTCAGAAGGGCGGGGTTGGGGTTCAACCCTTAGCCCCTCCGATGCCGAAGTCAATAATAGGACTTAAAACGGGGGCTAGACACGCCGGTCGGACTAACGGTGTATCGACTGCACGTGACGAGCTATAAGTGGGAGAACAAAGATATGGACGACCTTTGTTCTCGTGTGTGAATGATAGATTGAGAGAGAATTTTCCAACCCCCTCTCCGTAGGTGGAGAGGGGGTATTTATACCTGACGGGAGGTGACTAGATGGGGGCTGATCTGGCATGCTGACTAGACGTGCTGAGCTGGCTCGGTTGTCAGCGGAAGCTGCAGACAAGGACGTCGGGAACAGGAGTGTCTGACCTGCCTGTGTCAGGCGGCGCAACGGCCAGGGGTGCTTTTGTCGGGATGTCAGGGCCGAAAGCATTAACTGTCGGTTGGCCCAATCGTCAGGGGGTGCTTTGTCAGACGGTCGGGTGACGTATGTGTCAGTCGTGCCCTTATCCTAGGTCGTTTGTCGTTGGTGATGAACTAAAGGTCGGGCTACGCTATCCCTGGCGTCAGGGCGCCTGGGAATCTGACGGGTCGTCTGGATCGGGGGTTGTCCGGCCCGGCTGCGCCTCCCGTTCGGTCGTGGGCTATGGTTCGCCAGCACGGAAGGTTACACCCGTGCCTATGTCAGCAGGCCCAGCGGTGTTGTCCGGGCGCTCCCCCAGCGCACTGCCCCGGGCAGGTCGAGCAACTGCGGTTGTACGCCTCGGCCGGGTGGGGGGGGGGTGCTGTGAGGTGCGCCCGTTCTCATGTAGCTTTGGATTTCCGGGGTGGCGGCCCTTTCGTGAAAAGGTGAGTTAATGGGGTATGTTAGCGGATCCGGACGGGAGTCGGACTCCTACGATCTTTAGGTCGTAACAGGGATAAAAGTGGAGTACTTTGGTTGATCCAGCCAAATTCCTAGGAGAACTCGTACTGAGATCATGCCTACGGTCTGATGAATTGATTAGCTTAAAGGTTATCCTAAGGATTTAATTAGGGAGTTAGTAGATCCAACCAAGGCTCGTGACCATGCCCAGCTCGTGCCTTGAGGGGATCCACCGACGAACCATATCAGTAAATTGACAGCTACCGCCATTGCGTCAATGAGAGTCACCAAAGTACCTCGAAGCTCTAATCAACGAGAGTGGTATGAGATGAGAGACCAACCCCATAAAACCAATGCAACGTAGGAACCCTAGCCTAACATCGACCTCTGACGATCCTAGCGGTGATCCCTAAAGCCCTAGTTTCCATAAAGCCCTAGTTCCATAAAGCCCTAGTTTCCCTAGCCTAACAATCTTCCAACCGACTGCTAATTCTTTCTGAGATTTAGGAATATTTTGAGACCTAATACGCTGTCACTGTCTCTGTGGGATTCGACAATCTTTTATAGTATAATTTGACAACGTCCGCTTGCGGATAGAACCCAGAATCGACACCTAAGAACCATATAGCGCTTGGCGACCGTGACGCCGCCATGTGGCTTTTAGGTATAAGTTCTGGGCGTGTCAAGGATCCACTCAAGGTGAAAATTTCTTCGGTGCGTGGTTGGCTCAGCGACAAGGGGGTTGCTCGCCTCGAGACGCGGTACGATTCGGGAAGCGGTTCAGCTCAGGAGAAGAGCGGCTCGGGACGCGGTTCGATACACTTTACCGGTGCAAGCAAAGTTTCGGATATGTTAAATGGGGCTGCAGGCCCATAGAATCTATTATCATTGTTGCAAATGGGCTGCAGACCCAACAAACAGGCTATCTGATTTATTGAAACTAAACAGAATATAGCGCTTAAGCCCATTTTTGGGCTGTGGAATGCCAAAAACCCCCAACCCTAAATCTGTCCACTCAAATCCCGTTTACAGAGGGATTAGCAAGAAATTCCCCCTCCCCCTGTTTCTAGGCACACAAAAAAACCGAAGTGGATGGGACTCAAGCTCTGGAAAAATGATCAAGAGGCTGCACAAAAATTGTTGAAGGCTGCAACATCTTCGTTGGGGTTCTGCAAGTTGTGATGGAACAATTATTAACACAAGCTCTTTGGTTTTTTTTATCTCCTTTCAAAAGTTGCAGCATACGGGGAATTGAGGCCGGCCAACTTCATTGCTCAAGGACACGTACACCCCTTGGAATTAATAAAGAAGGGTTGAACAGGAAACACCCCGCATGGGGGGGCCCTTTCGGGGGGGAGCCGAACGGTTGGGAATTGTTGTATTTCTTTTATTTTTTGTTAATATAATCTAATTGCAAATGATGTAGTAAACATGCCTCTAAATTAAGGAATGTAATATCATAGCTGAAAACAATATTTTGTTGGTAACTATCTACATGGTCGATGAATATTACCTCTAGATTAAAAATCTAGGGAAGATCAAAAAAATAGAAGATCCGGAGATAGAAAATTACATGCTCCGAATACACCCAAGAAGAACACCGCAACGTATCGCCGCAATGACGCCGCAACAAGAGATTCCTTCGCGCATAGGGAATGGAATTTTGAGGGGAGATGAGATGAAAAAGCTCAAAAAATAAGAGCGTAGGTGCTGATAACGTATTGAAGAATTGTTAGGAGAAGAGTGTAAACTAATCTCTAAAATCAGGAGTCACCATGGCATAAGCCATGGCTCTCTTTATATTCATTCACTTTAGAAGTCCAAGGGACTCCCCACTAACTTAGTGGGGAGTAAATGGTGAGATGGTGAGGGGAGGAAGGCCAAAGGCATCCTCCCTCAACTCATAACAGAATTTTTATTATTTATTAAAAGCAAAAGAAAAGAAAAAATTAGCGAGAACTGTGATGACAATCGATGACGGGGAGAACGGCGAACGCCAATTGAGCCATTTTATCCCAATAACATATATTTGTAACTAGATTACATATATATTTGTATTAAAGGAATAGTCTACGGCTTATTTCTACGTTGCAAGTAGGGATGAGAATGGGCAGGCCCAAAGCCCGTTTGGGCTTCCAATTGGGCATGCCACATCATCATCCCTACAAACTCCTTCACAAATTCTAGAAGGAGTTGTGAAGGAGTTTGTAGGGATGATGATGTGACATGCCCAATTGGAAGCCCAAACGGGCTTTGGGCCTGCCCATTCTCATCCCTAGTCGCAAGCGTCTTAATCAAGAATAAAGGTTAGTAAAATAAACAATCAAACATAAGCAATGGCGGCTTGCCGCAAGTGGGCGAGGTTAGGTTCAATTTTGGGCCCAATCTGATCCTTGACCAGAGACTTTGGCCCAGTCCCCCCTTTATTTTATTTTTTTTTGTTTTTCCCCATTTGCGCCACACAAAAAATAGCTGACTACGTATCCCGCTTAATTTACGAAAACTACCCTAAGCTATACTTTACCTCAATAATAAGTCAGTTTCCTAATTTCAACTCAAAATTTAAATAAATCTTGGATCTTTTTCCAGCATTGAACCCATAATTTTGAACCAGAAAGCGCACATCAGGCTCGATCGGATCTCTTCGAAAATCTCTGTAGCAAGCAATCACCCCAAAAAAGATTGAAAGCCCAGGTGTCACCTTGTAAATTTATGGCGCCAGAGCATCTGCCAGTCTCGATCTATCGAATCTATGTATCTGACCACAGGTTCACTCCATGTCTCTCGCTCTTTGTCCTTGTTCCGACACGTGTCCATCATCTACTCCATGGGTGGTGGCAATCGGATCGGGTACAGGGAACCTAAGATTCAATGACGGGGGGGCGCGGGGGGGGGGGGGGGGGGGGGGGGGGGCGTGGAAAGCGTTACTAGAAGAAAGAAACATAAAGAAAATTTTTTTGTTTAGTCATTTTTCTTTTCTCAATTAGATGCCGACTCCGCCATGCAATAATTAAAAACATGAAGGAAAAATGGCATAGCTTAAATATTTTGTGGTTAAATTTTAATGTTATTTTATATAAAAATCTAAAACTAAATATTTTGTGGATAAATTTTAATGGTATTTTATATAAAAATCTAAAACTAAATATTTTGTGGATAAATTTTAATGTTATTTTATATAAAAAATCTAAACGTTTACTGGCCAATAACCCTTATTCTAATCTAATATCGTAAAAGTTTACTCACTACAACCATGCACAGGAATCGAACCCAAGACCAAATGAGTGGGGAAGAGACGCACAACCACCAAGCTAAAGTAACAACTTCGTTGCTCGTGATGAATTCTATTTACTTTAACCCTTCAATGTCGGGTCTGCTGCCATGTATATAGGTATAGGTATGTAACTTTTTTTTTTTTTTGGGGGGGAGGGGGGCACCACCAACGTGCGTCCGCCCATGCATGTTGGAATCCTGAGATGGCAAATAGAAACACTAGAGTGTGGATGAATAGTGGTTATGCAAATTATAAAATCCTCTGGAAATTTCTACCAAGGTTAATGAAGTAAAATAAAAATAATGAATGTAATCGAGTGAGTTGAAAACCTAACAAATGAGATTTTATCGTGAAGTATGATTGTTATGCTATTTTGGCAAAGGAATAACGGGCTGCCAGCCTGGCCTCCGAGCTGGCTTTCCAATGCTTCCAGTTGAATCGAAGAAAAAAAATATTACCAAGGCAAGACTAGGCTCTTTTGGGCTCAGGTTGAGGGGGCCGTGTGCTGTTCTAGACGTATTATCGTCCATATTCATCACTTGTATGCCTCTACTTAGTAAAAACGCAATTCAAAAGCCTGCATTCAGTTCGGCTCAACATTTAGTCCGCCCCCTGCCCGCACCCTCACGCGCGCACGTGAGGGTATTAATGTAATTGTGGAAGCTAGGAGTAAACATTTTTTAGAAAAAACAAAAAATTCAATAAAAATGGAAAATATAAAAGCCAAGAGAAAACGATTCTTTCTCTTCGTGGCAGGCAGCCGACCACCTCTCTCTGGACACTCATCAGCCCCCTCTCTACCCTTGCAATTTTAATATATTTTTTTTAAATCCACCGTCGTTTTTTGGTTTTTCTTTGTGAAGCCATGTCGAAGGGGCCGGGGCTTTTCTCCGACATCGGAAAGAAAGCCAAAGGTATTACTCTCTCCAGTCCCTCGGCGATCTGTTGAGAGGTTCTTTTGACCATTTTTTGAATTTTTCGCTAATTTTTTTTGAATTTTTTTTAGATCTGCTGACAAGGGATTATACGTACGATCAGAAGTTCACCATCTCGACGATCAGCGAATCTGGAGTGGTAACTACGCTTGGATCTGTCTTTTTTTGTTTTATATACAAATGATCCGAGCTAGGGTTTGTTGGAACGTATTTATGCGCCATTTGATTGCTATTTGTGCTGATCTGATTGAAGTCTTATTTTGTCTTAAAACTGAAGTTATAATCTTCTGATTGTTCTAATTTTAGAACAATAGATGCATAAATATGACGTCGTTATTTAGATTCTGCGGTCATAAGTCATCAACTGGTGTCTCGTGAATTATGATTGAGGTGTCTTTCTATAATTACGTTATTTTATCAGATTTGATTATGAAATATATTTCCTCAAGCCTGTGAATTAGTGTATAACGTCTGGGTGACTTTTTTCAACATTTTGTTGCTGTCTGCTCCCCTTTATTTAGACAATTTTTCAAATAAAGTGGTACTTTTTAAGTTCTTAATGTATCAAGTTTCCATGTTGTAGTTGTACTTCTAGTAGCTATAATTCCTAAAGCGATGATGAGGGCCATCACCTACAAAAAATGTTATGTATGAAATTCCATAAGAGCATCATGGAATTGTGTATGTTCATCGATGTGTGCTCCTCTACCTCTTCATCCTCAAGGTTCTCATGTATTTTTTGAAAATAAAAAATGGTTAAAATAATTCCAATTCTGCTTAATCAACTGAGGTCCATTGTTATCTCTTATACCAAGCATTCATAGTGACTGTGCATGTTCTTTTCCTGATACAAAAAATAATATGTGCAAGATGTTAGTCAATTCAACTTTTCAGCACAAATTAAGAAAGAAGCTTCGTATCCCTCACAATTGGCTTTTTTGATATCAATCTCCGGCAAGCTTATATTTGATACCAGTGTCTTACAAACTTGTTTTGAGTCTTCCCTTTTTAGAGATTAATTTGCAAGGTCAAATATACTACACAATGTATGTACATTGGTAGGGACCTATATCAAATATCATTGCGGGGCTATATCATGTTAGACTACTTGAGCCTTGTCTCCTAGAAGCAATAATAATAACAGTAAACCCTTACACACTAATTTTGTCATTGGGTCAGCTCTTATATTGATTGCTGAGATATACTTTTTAATTGCTGCAATGTATCATCTTGACTTATGCCTAGTTATCCTTGCTTCATCAACTATTATTCAGTTCCTTCTAACTGGCACACTTAACAATCACTGTTTTGAGTTGGCCGAAACATCTAAACTAGTCCTTCCCTCAATTATCATTGTGCTTGATTGGACGTGTGGACGCATATCAAGTTTTGCGGATGCACTCTTTTCTTTTTATATGGTCAAGCATTTGGTCCTCATTCATCACATTTTCATTTTAGTTGATTTACACTTTAGAAGATATTTTTTATTTTCCGAACATTTTAACACACATAGCATGGCTAGCTTTATAGTTGTCATGTAGAAATTTCTATCCAATTTGATGGCTATTTAATGGCCACATATGTTTCTGCAAGCACTCTGTTGGGAATGTGGTGTGTCCACATATTGGCATTTTGGTAGTTTTGGGTCCGAATGGCAAACTTGTTATTTTGGGCCTTAATGATATGTTTTGTAATATGGACAAATCAGTCCTTGTATAGAGGGAGGGTTAGTGCTAGTTTTTATGTGGAATTTGAAGAAAGAAGAGAATATGAGTAGATTAAGAGTAGATGTTCGAGAGTTAGCCCTTTATCTTAAACTGAAGGATATGAGAGCAGTTTCCTCTCTAATTGGAACCAACTATCATGTATTTACTCTTTATTTTCTATAAAAATCATCTATCCCTAAATTTTTTCCTCTCAAACACTAGAATTTCCTAGCAAATTGGTATCAGAGATTAGATCCTCATGGCAATAGCAAGAAAGATCAAAGCTTTGGAGGAGAAATACGATGCCGAGATCGAGGGGCTCAAGAGATTGAGGGATGAGAAGTTTTTTCGATGGTTGAAAGAATCTTAGCGATGGAGGCGAGACTCTCAAACCAAATTTAAACCCAAGTTAGCTTTTAAATTGGTGCGGCTATGGAACCCATAATGAAAAAGTTGAAGAGATGACTAAAAGCCCTAGATCTAAAGAGAAGCTCATCAAATCCAGATCTGAGAGAAAGGAGCAATATTTGGACAAAAGGAAGAGAAAGTCGTCATATTTGAAGGTGATTTACCACTGATAGACATCGAGCATCGAGAAGTGCAAAACCCCTACTTTCAACCAGCAGTGGGGCGTTCCGGCACTGACAGCCACATGAGGAGGGTCGTCGGCCCTCAAAATATTATCTGGGAGAGATGACCCCTGTTCGCAGCCCGCAGTGGCTCACGTGCCCCAGGTGAGCTCTTGCAGAGGGGCCGCGAGCCCACTGCACAGCCACAGGGGGGCCTCGCGAGCCCCCTGCACCATTGTAAGGCCCTCGAACCCTCGTTTCAACAAGTACCAGGGCCGTTGGCACCTGTCGACATTTTCTGAGGGTGGCATCCCCTTGAAGTATATCAGCCCCTTGGAGTGTGTGGGGATTTTCAGAGTTCGACGCCAAGCACGTGGAGTCGGCGACCGCTTCAGGGGTTATAATGATCATGATGGTGATCATTAGGGCTTGAATGACGATGACGGGGATCCCATTTGGGGGAATGGAGGCTGGGAAAACGACGGTGCTAGACAATTTTCCTATGGTGAAGTAGTAGGAGGCACGTGGGTTGATGGAGGGGATTCACACGATGACTATCATCTGCTTCACTTCGACCAGCCGAGGGGAAGATTAAGACACGTGGTGTTTAGCTCTGAGAGCAGGTTGTGAAAGCTTAAGTTACTAGTCTTCGAAGGGGAGGATCCCAATGGGTGGGTTTATAGAGATATTTCGCGCTAAACCACCCGACTGAGGAGAAATTGTGGGTAATCAGCATTTGCTTAAAGGGAAAGGCATTGTATTAGTACATGTGGAGGCAATAATGACAGCGTGTGATTATGGAAGAAGTTCAAGGAATGCTTGTTGGGCCATTTTCGTGACACCCAGGACGAGGATCTACACGAACAGCTCTTTGTCATTCGGCAAGATGGCACAATCCGAGATTTCAGGGAGAGATTTGAGCCACTTGCGGGTCGGGTGAGGGAAATCTACGAGGTGACGTTGGAGGAAAGTTTCATCGAAGGACTCATGCCTGGCATTCGAGCTATTCGAGTTGAGCTTCGTTTACAGAGGCCGGAGGATTGATGGAGACGATGGAGCTGGCCCAGTTGGTTGAGGACAAGCTTATTGTAGAACGGCGGTCCAAGGAAGCAAATAGCGTGGACACATTCTGCGCTCAAGTGATTGAAGAGGCTCAAAAGCCCCACCCAACGATGGCCCAAGCAACACAGGAGAAGATCGGTGAGCCTCTAGCTGATGGTAAATACAAGCGCCTCAGATATAAGAAAATTCTGAACAGATGCATCAAAGGGTTATGCTACCGATGTGGCGAGAGGTACGGATCAGGCCACTATTGCCATGATCGTGCGCTGCAAGTTGATGTCGAATAGAATGAGCGCGTGACCAATGGAGAGGAAGAGTCAGGGGGACAAGCATCCCCTATTTGGAATAGCATATTCATGAATTTTCATGCACCACTTTGAATACAAGGTGGTTTTTCCGGGGCGGAGTAGTGAGTGGAATGGGGTTCGACCACATAGTGTTTTGATAGTTTTGGGCTTGGTAGTTTTGGGTCCGAATGGCAAACTTGTTATTTAGGGCCACCTAGTGGCATTTTGGTACTTTTGGGCCACCTAATGACATTTTTTGTAATATTGGACAAATCAGCCCTTTATATAGGGAGGCCTTTATATAGAGAGGGAGTGTTAAGGCTTGTTATCGTGTTGAATTTAAAGAAAAAAGAAGAGAGAATATGAGTAGATTAAGAGTAGATTTTGGAGAGTTAGCCTTTTATCTTGAATCAAATAAGCCTTTTATCTTGAATCAAATGGTAGGAGAGTGGTTTTCTCTCTAATTGAAACCAAATATCTTGTATTTCCTCTTTATTTTCTATAAAAATCATCTTTTCTTCCACATCCCTAAATTTCTTCCACTCAAACCATAGAATCTCCTAACACACACATCCACTTTAACCATTCCTCTTTGTTTCCTGGAATAATATCATCCTTGGTCATATTATCATTGTGGATAGCTGCTCCTATATAATTATTTGCCATCAGTCAAACTTTTTTTATTGCTAAACTATTAAATTTTATCGTGTCATGCTAATTTTAAATCATATCAATCCTAAGGTGTGTCATCTCTCTACATTCAACATTACCTTCCCCATCCTCTCCCGTCAGCTAATACAACGTTGTCTGCTAGGAATATGCGCAATGAGAGTTTATCTGTCTGCTAGGAACATGCTCAATGAGAGTTTATCGATATGCATAATTGCCTAATAAGCTTACCGTACCTAATGTAAGAAGATGCGCACTTACATTCACTCATTATGTCTATTCTGAGAGGGAATGCATGTCTACCTTCTAGTTGTTCCGACACCAGTTAATACTTAGTAAGCTGGCATGCATTTATCTAATCACACATGCATCTCTCTCTTTTTAAATAATTAAAACCATTTGTACGTCCCTTTAATCCTCCTTTTATCTTTTTATCGATTCTCGCAAAAGCAATAATTTATATTGCTTGATTACCTTGACACAATGCCAATTTGAGTTCCAGTAGTTATATATTTTTTGAACAATTAATTTTTAAAGTCCCATTCGTTGGCTCATAATCTTGATTCATTGATACTGATATACTAAAAATCGTAATAATGAATAAGTTATATAAATGCCGTAATCAACCTCTGAGGTTTGGGGGAGAAATAAGCTTAGAAGAGGAGGTTTTCGAAATGCATGGGAGATGGGATAGCACTGGGATATGATGGATATGCCTAGAATGATACGGTGTGGGTTCTGAATTGTCTGCCCTCGATTAATGGGCATGTGAGTCACAAGCATCCGTTGGATTTAGGTCACAGCTGTTTGGCAATGCTATTTCCTAGTTTGCTGGTTGAGACAAGGCTTGATTGAGTATAAGATCTACCATTTTTATGAGTTAGAACATGGCCTTAACTTTAAGTTAATATGTAAATAAATGATGTCAAAAGAAAAGATGCATGGGAGTACTAGTGTAATTACACTTATTCTAACCTGACAATAATTTTTAGCCCAACAATTTTATATGTATTCATTATGTCAGACACCATTGTTCTTTTGTATTTCCTTGTATCTGAGAATAGCTATATCCTTCCAAAAACATGGAATAATTTTATCCAAAAGGCCCAACCTTTAGTGTGGCAAATGAGACTAATAATTGCTATTCTTTGAATTTTGTAATTCATCCCAGAACAAGTCTGAAATCTAATATCGTTTGCTTGCATCCAATATTGTTATAAGACCATAACTGTCTTATTACTGAAAAAAGGTCTTAGCGTTATCCTTTAGCAAATTGCCCCGAAGTGAACAGTGGTCAAGGAAAATTTACCAGAACTAAAGAACATTTGGTAGGGATTTGGACCGGTCACATTACGAGCAAAGGAACATATGTGGGATGTGGGACTGTGGAAGTTCATCAACAGTCAGAATTCAGAAACACTTAACATGCTTATTGGTGTGACTCCTGGTCTGAGACCACCATCTTTTGGAAGCCTTATGTGGGATGTGGCACATATTCTAAAACACAGTAGGAGCAAAGGCACATATGCGGGATGTGGGACTGTGGAATTGCATTAACAGTCAGCATTCAGAAACACTGCACATTGATGTGAAACCATTGTCTGAGACCACCATCTTTTGGAAGCCTTATGAGATCTATTGGAAGCTTAAAGTGTGAAACTGCATAGACCCCTTAGAATGTATTTTATACAGTAATATCTGTAAAGATCATCTATTCACAAACCTTCTCATGCTTTATTATCTGCATGGGCAGCCCTTTGTGTTTGCTTGTTACCTGCTGCCGTCGATTTGCTGTTTACATCATATTTCAGGAGAATCAAATATCTTTGCTTGGATCAACACGTACAGTTGCAGTTGTCATCATAAATAGGTCGGTTTCTGTTTATTCCAAGTTCAGCTAGTGCTGTCCGACACAATAATAAACTTGTTTATTAAGAGTTCAGCTAGTGCTGTCAGACACAATAATAAACTTATTTTGAGAAGTTGATTTCCTCCCTTCTCCTTTGGGTTCCATTAGTAAGAAGCTATTGTTAATGATGTCCCTAAATTCATTCTCATTAGAGAACAAAGCTACAAATGTACATCTTGTCACATGTAGAAAGTATCTGCTGAACTTTGTGCACTAGCACATATAGAGTGTTTAGGAAATTGTACTGGTTCCTTGGGGATAGTGGGGAGTACAAGAGAGGTACCCATAATTTAAAGGTCATTTACCACATGCCCTCTTCACTCTCTTCCAGTTTTAAAAAGAAAACCGATTCAGATGTAGTATTCCCTTCAATGAATATATTATGGGCCATTAGTGGTAAAATGGGATGATTTCTGATCAGAATGCGTATGTTTTAAAATGAACCTAAAATGGGATTAATCTATAGCATGGCTTCTGGAGCGAACTCATTGAATCTAGATTACTACTTTAAAATGAACCTAAAATGGGATTAACCTACTGCAGTGCTTCCGGAGCCAACTCATTGAATCTTGATCACTATGTAGCTCCCTCTGCTAGTGGTTAATTTATAGCTGGGATACTTCTTTTATGATTTTTTTTCCTTTGTTCCTTATGCACAATGCTTAACAAATAAAGAAAATAAGAACAAAGAAAAAAACATGATCAACTTGTTGACCCTTTGACCCATTTTTTTAAAGTTCTCAATGTCTTTATTGCCCCTTTTCATGGTCCTACATTGAATAAACAACACATACACGGCTTAGCGTTACAGCGTACAACACAAAAAAGAATTGGAAGGCTTCATCCCGTCCCCTCTAGTCTCCTGTTGGAGCTTGTTGTCTATGCATTTATAGTGCCTTTCATAACTGATTATAGCGTATTATGCAATTAACGGGTGCTTGTTATTATGTTTCATTACCTGCTTCTAAAAGCTGTAAACCTTATTTTTTTTTTGTATTTAATGCTAGTTTCAGTGGGGGGAGAACTCTGCTTTCACATCCACATCAGAGCAGAACACCTTTGCTTTTTTGTGAATCTGCAGATTAATCTACTCTATTGAATATTTTACTCTCTTTATACTACATTTAGAAAAGATGTGCACGCCTGAGCTTTTTTGTGTAAGTGAATGGTTCTCAGCTAAAGCCAAATCTGCAAGCTTTATTTTACCGCATGCAAAGACGGATCCAGTGGTTTAAGTGAGGGTGGGCACGCTGTATAAAAGTTAAAGGGTGTTTGCTTAAAAAAATTATTATATACACAATTTATGCAGTTTTTTTTAAAAAATTGTTTTTGTTTTTGTTTTTTTGTCTTGGCTTGGCTTGTTTTTTTTTGGGGCGGGGGGGGGGGGGGGGGGGGGGGGGGGGGGGTCCGGGGGCAATGCTCCTGTTAGACTCCCTTTGGATCCGTCCATGACTGCATGCACACCTTGGAATATTATAATATGTGTAATATCGAGGAATGATTTTACACACCTTGGAATAATTTAATACGAGGAACATCGATGAATGATTTTAGCTTGTTGGATGTATTTGCTGAGTGTGGCCCGATATGCTGGGGTTGCTTTTTGAGGTGACCAAGAATCTCCAATGTTTTTTGTTTGTCATATTGTTTTAATCCTTAGTCCATTGATGTCATCTTAGGTAAATTGTGTGTTTCTCATATATTACTTTCTTTTCTTCCTCATTTGGGTTTTTGGGGTGGGGTTTGTGTGCGCGTGTGTTCCTGCATGCACGTGTTCTTTTTAAAAAGCTTATCTAGGTATTACTACATATCGTTTTGATTTTTACATGGTTAATGCTTACGCACTGTTTGGTTGTTCCACGTTTAACATAACACACTATTTTATGCAACCTGTGTTTTGCAAAGTTGAATGCGCAAAAATTCCCTTTCTTCACTCTCAAAAACTTGTCTGATTCATGTCATCTATTATAAAGAGGGATGTTCACCTAGGATTGTCCCCGTCAGGGACAAGCTGACTGGGACAAACCTAGGTGGGTCCCAATGGGTGGGGTGGGGGTTTGGTCTTTGTTTTGGGGTTTGGGTTTTGGTGGGTTTTTCTGCTTGGGTCACTGTTTTTCCTCCTTCTGCCTCACACAATACCGACACACCCCACAATTCTCACTCCTTTTTGGTTGCACGTGTGCACTGTATCCCGTTCGTGGTTTTTTTTCGCGCCATGCACTGTGTGCATGGGTTATTTCTAGTGTGTTTTATATTTTAGAGTTTAATGATGAGTAGCCTAATTTTCCTAGTGTAATTTTTTGTATTTTTAATCTTTATCTAAACTAGTGCTGTTATGGGGTTTTCATCATTTAGCGTGGGAGAATGCAACAATCTGACTGTTCTAACCTTCAATTCTCAGGCCACTACTTATTTTGTTTGCTGAGACTTCCTTTGGATCCGTCCATGACTGCATGCACACATTGGAATAATATAATATGTAGAATATCGAGGACTGATTTTACACACCTTGGAATTATATAATATGAGGAACATTGATAAATGATTTTTGCTTGTTGGATGTATTTGCTGAGTGTGACCTGATATGCTGGGGTTGCTTTTTGAGATGACCAAGAATCTCTAATGTTTTTTGTTTGTCATATTGTTTTAATCCTTAATCCTTTGATGTCATATTTGGTAAATTGTGTGTTTCTCATATATTACTGTCTTTTCTTCCTCATTTGGGTTTTTGGGTTGGGTTTTGTGTGCGAGTGTATTCGTGCATGCGCTTGTTCTTTGTAAAAAGCTTATCTAGGTATTACTACATATCGTTTTGATTTCTACATGGTTAAAGCTTTTACACTGTTTTTGGTTGTTCCACGTTTAACATAGCACACTATTTTATGCAACTTGTGTTTTGCAAAGTTGAATGTGCACAAATTTTTTTCTTCTCTCTCAAGAACTTGTCTGATTCCTGTCATGTGTAATTTTTTGTATTTTAATTCTTTATCTAATACTAGTGCTGTTATGGTTTTTTTATCATTTAGCATTGGAGAATGCAGTAAAACCTGACTGTTCTAAACTTCAATTCTCAGGCCATTACTTCCTCTGCTCTGAAGAAAGGAGGGCTTTATGCACTCGATATTGGTACCCAGTACAAATACAAGAACACCCTTGTTGATGTCAAAGTCGACACAGACTCGAATGTGCGCTTTACTGCCTCTTATTTTTGTTTGGTTTTGTCTATGTTAACTTGTATATAACCAAAAAGTGGCGTACTAATTCCTTTTGTATCAGATTTCGACGACTTTCACTGTGTCTGAAGTTCTACCCTCTACTAAAGCAATTGCTTCTCTTAAATTTCCCGACTACAATGCTGGAAAGGTATACGCACACACCCACACCCACACCCACACCCACATGCAAATCTCACACACTTTGTATACTATTGTATGCACACTACATTGCCAAGCGTAATTTATGGAAAGTGCTGTATACACCGGTCAATCGGTGTATATAGTCTTTTTTTGGCAAACAAAAATGGAATCAAATCAAATCACTTGACAATTCAGTTGCTAACCACGTTTTGGGATAAAATGGGCCCAAACTCCCATATGCACCTCCCCTCTTTCGGTGTATTTAGTCCAACCCTAATTTATAACAGGCATCATATTCAGTTGCTAACCATGTTTCTTTTTTATTTTGTCTTGGTCTATCAGGTGGAAGTGCAATATTTTCATGACCATGCTAGCTTTGCAACAGTTGTAGCTCTAAAGCAGTCGCCGCTAGTTGACCTTTCTGCAACCATAGGTGCTCATGGTGTTGCCTTTGGTGCAGAGGCAGGCTTTGATACGGCCTCGGGGGCTTTTACGAAGTACAATGCCGGAATTAGCTTGACGAAGCCTGATTACAATGCTTCCATAATCCTGTAAGTGTTCATGTGACGTTCTCTTCTTAATAATAGTATTCAACCATTTTGTTCAGGAAATAGCCAAAATACAAATATTGAAATCATTATCATTTAACCGTATTCTGTGTTTACTACACACACAACCCTTTCTGTCTGCATGTTATGTTTATTCAGCTCGGTTTGTCCTAGACTTTTTCCGGGTTCCTTATGGTGAATATTCAGTGATCACTCTTAACTCTAAAAATCTATTGCTTTGCAAATAATTTCCTTTGGTTTTGTTTTTGTTTGCTGTTTAGGGCGGACAAGGGTGACACTCTGAGAGGATCATACGTCTACCATTTTGATGAGAAGCAGAAGAGCGCAGGAGTGGCTGAGATCACCAGAAGGTTCTCTACTAACGAGAACAGTGTCACTGTTGGAACAGCCTATGCCGTTGATCCCCAGACCACGGTGAAAGCACGGCTCAACAACTCCGGGAAGCTTGGCGCCCTTCTGCAGCACGAGGTGAGGCCCAAGTCGGTCCTCACCATCTCAGGCGAGTTTGACACGAAGGCACTGGACAGGACTCCCAAGTTTGGTTTGGCGTTGGCCCTCAAACCTTGAGAGCGGCGTCAATGGTAGATGTTGGAACTTTGAAATTTTTTTGGTTGGGTTGGCCGGCAATAAGAGTAACTCCACAGATCCTAATTTTTTGCTTTAGGCTTTGGATTACTGTGGACAATTGACTTGGTTTTGGTGGGTGTTGTGGCCTTCCTCTGGTTTCTTATTTTGTTCAACGAGTTATTTTTTGTTGTAATATCCTTGAATCTCCGGTGGTCGGAAATTTGGCACCATGGTGACTTAGAATCTGTTTGCTGAATTTGCTTGAATCTACTGCAGTTCTAGTTGCTTCCTCTAAACAGCGGCTTTTTTTAATCATGTTTTGAACATTTGGGTTGGTGAAGATCAAACTTGGAAGTAGTTAAAGCTGCTGCAGTTATGTTTTGAATTTGCTGATACAATGTTCTCAAGTTTTCTTTCTCCAGAATTACTTGATATTTTCTCACTATGTATGCGCTTTGTATGTCCTGCCCTTCTCTATTTGAAGTTCTTTTTTTTTTATCCATGGGAAAGCAGTAAACATGGGTTATGGGTCGTGGAACCTGGGTACATTTGTTTTGATCGTTTATTCTCGAACATGAGAAGCTCAGAGCCTAAAGACTGAAAAATAAAGAAAATTATAAGGGGATAGGAGTAGTGGTAACTTTGTAACCTTGTCACTTACCTTATAATTATTAATAAATTATTGGTTATTAATTAGAGAGTGGTATTTTCAAGACAGTAAACCATTTGAAGGGAATTTAGACAATATGAAATATGAAATATTTAGATTGCAAATATCCAAAAAGCCCTTCAAGACAACCCATACCGCACGGAAAGAAGGTATTAGAACAACAAGATTATCAAGAAAGGGATTAATATAGAAAAGGTGGCATCTGATCCATTGGATCATGTGCCAGACATAAAAAGGTGGGGCCCCACGAGTACAAGCCCATATGGGAGCTTGTATTTTCCACCTTTTTGTGTGTCTAAGCACCTGATCCAATGGATCAGGTGCCACCTTTTCTACATTAAATCCATCAAGAAAATAAAGTCCGTTATATACGATCTAACACAATTAATTAACTTACAAGTTAAATTTCAAATGATTTTGATGTGTGCTAACTGTGTATGAAAAGATACCAAATTACACGATTTAATGACATCTCTGAAATGCAGACATCAACTTGGAGGTACGAATCTTTTGCCCCATTTCGCAAGGAGATCCTTGATATTGGCATCCATTCTTGTCCCCCTACCTCCCCAGACCAACATATGAGCCACGTCTTCCGTCGAAGAACCATCCACTTCATGCACCACCTTGAATCCCATCCTTGTGTAAAATCGAACCAGCTGAAAACATCCAATACCGATATGTTGAATTCAAAGCCAGCTGTCTTTAAAAAGATTTAAATTTACCATTTAGAATGGAGTATTTCGATGGTTAATCGACAAGCTTTCTTCTTAATTAGTTGTTCACCTAACAAGTTGATCAAAAGACCATGTCACCAATAGAGCAATCAAAGTCGGAATAGGAAATATTAGCCATGATATCGAACGTGTTTAGTTTGACTCAGCCACATATACCTACTTCGCCAATCGATTCAAATATAACATCTCATCAAATAAACAAATAAATGCCATGCAACATCCATCATTGGCAAAGTTTGAACTGATATATAACCTAATTTGGTGACCACAAGCACACCATCACTAAATGAACAAAAACACTCTAGGCACAACGTATCCAATAAGGCCTGACCTACAAAATGGAGAGCCCATCTATAAGTTAAATTACTGCTACCTTCAAAATCCTATATATAGCCTTCTTAGTTGGGAGGAGCTCACGTGACTATCCACGGTTGAGTCGAAGGCTGAGTCGTCTGGCTCAGTTCCAAATCAACCATGGTCAAAGTTCGGATACATATTTGTATGCGAAACGAATATTTCCATGCGAAGTTATGGCCATGAAGGATTACTTCTCAACTGCGAATATATTCTCTGAAAACATGATCGCAAAGAATTCAACTCCTATCATAAAAAGACTACAAAAGATGTCAGCCCTTCAAGGAATGGCTCTAGCCGAATGCGAAAGCTTCCATTGATCCAATGCTGAGCTAATTAGGATCGAAACGAGAGAGGCTAGTGGTGATATACCACCCAATTATGTAGCAACAAGCTCATAACCAGTAAAAGACCAAATGCCTAGAAATCATGACAAGCTCAATAAGACCTAAGCTACAGGATGGAAGGCACATCTATGAAGTCGCGTTACCAAAGTGCGTGCTTAAAATCTTATATATAGCACTCTCATTTGGGAGATGGTGATCTCTTGCTCATTTTCAATTATCTCTTTCATTTTATATCTCTCCCTTATGTTCTAATTAGAATGTTGGAGCAATCGAAGTGGGTGCTTCCGTCCGGATTCGACCCGTTAGGTCTCCTGACTGTTATGGTATACGAGTCACGTGACTATCCATTGACAGGTCGAGGGTGAGTCGTCTGTATCTAGTTGCGCACCACGACATCATATGCATATATATCAAATTTTTGAAAAATATTTCAAAAACAGCCACAAGCTGATCAATTAAGTCTAAATATCTCAAGTTGTCATGAGTTTATAATTAGAGAACAATGACTATGAAATCGCGTTACTTTCGTATAGGAGGATGTGACACATTCTCATCCATAAAAGGCACATGGTACAAAAAAGTACACCTAACATGACTCTATGTATCAACATTTATCAATTTATCTAGTATGTTTTTGGCTTAAAATAGCAAAGAAAAAGCGGTGAATAAGCGTACCTTAGTGTGATAGGGAGGCGAGTCATTTATAGCGAGCAGCTCGGCCCGGTCGCACCCTCGGTCGAACCCGTGCCGGACCGCGACGGCCCCAAGAAACAAGCCGAGCCCGAAAATAGACCGGTCCATCCCCAGGGTCTCTCGCGTCATCCTCATCGAGTCGAGGTGCAGGATTTTGCCCCCCAGCCACGGTCTAATCACGCCCTCCGCCCTCCCGAGCTCCCCCCGCTCGCCCTCGGCCTGGACCCTGAAGAACGGGCCGATGGTGCGGAGTTGGATGCGGAGGCCCTGAGCTTTTGAGGAGTCCATGATTTGGGACATGGTGGGTATTTGGCTTGGCGTGGGGGGCGTTTTGGGAAGTTTGGGCGTTGTTGGGTTAGGGGAGAAGGGCGGGGAGGAGGACGCCATTGTGGGCTTTTTCTTTCTCTTCTTTTTTCAAAACCCTTTCTCTGTGTAGAAAAGGGGGGGATGGATTTGATGATTTTTTTTAATTTTACTTTTTATGGGAAAATTGAAGATAATAAACCCAAGTTTAGGGAGGGCGTGGAGGAATCATAGTCACATTTTTTTTAATTTGATGGAATTGCCAGCCTACTGTAGTCCAGCAATATTTACCTTCGCTTTTTAACGAGGTCGACAGTAGGATGAGAATGGACACGCCCAAAGTCCAATTGGACTTTCAATAGGGCACCAACATAGAATTAACGAAGAAATTGTAAAGATAATGATGTCTCATCAAAAAAATTTTGATAGAATTATTTTAATACGGAAATAGTTGAGCATGCACTATACAAATATTCTCGGATATTTAGATTTACAGAGTATAAATTGTGGATTTACAAAGTATAAATTTTGATCCATTAAACATATCAAAATACATATCCAATAAGATTTTGAACATAAATTTGAAAGTCAAGTCTTTTGTGGTATCTTTTAAGGGTTCTACAGCTTCCAATTCAAACCTAAATCTCGAATCAGATTTGAATTAGGTTAGCGGTTTAGAGGTATCCATTGCTGTTTACGGGTGTTTTCTCACCACTGGATCGTTGACCAGGGATTGAATGGTCAGCGTGGTTAAGGGATCGGTTGAAATCCCTTGGTTCCGCCAAGCATGCGTGTACTTGACGAGGGTTGCTTGGGTTCTCCTGCCAGCTCCGGAAACGACTGGCTCGGAGGATCGAGGACGAGTAGGCTCCTTGCCAGGGGTGCTTGGCCTCGGTCAGCGGGGTGCGGAGGGGTAGCCTCGGTCAGCGGGGTGCGGAGGGGTAGCCTCGGCACCTAGATGAGCGCTCGGCCTTGGTCAATCAAGTGCGGAGAGGTAGCCTCGGCGCCTTGATTGTTTCTTAGTCTCGATTAGCGGTGATGCTCGTCGGGGGCGAGCGGGCTCAATGCCGCGCGCGCCTTACTTCAGTGAGTACTGCGCTGAGGGGTAGCTTCGGCGCCTTGGGATCTGCTCGACCTGGACAAACGAAAGAGATCGTCAGGGGGGCCGTACCTTGGTTCCGACCAAGTCCCCTGCGATGCCTAAGTCAGAACGGATCTGAAAGATACTTGGCGGGACCGGTACGGCTCGCAGGGAGGCCAGTACGCGTATCCTCGAACCAAGCTAGGGAAGGGAAGGCAATGTAGAAAACAAGGTCTTTTAGTAGAATACCTCCGTATGTCGGTGTCTGGGATCATGCCCTCTCTTCATCCCCCCTCGAGTCCCTATATAGGGATTCTCCCACTATCGTCCCGTCTTTACGCCCCCCCTATTCCGTCCCCATGATCCGCCTCTCCCCGGACGCCTTTATGTGCCATGAAGGTGGGTTAATGGGGTCCCTTAATGGTCATTAAGGGGTAGTGTTTTGGGGAGCGGTTAACTCCCACGGTCGTGGGCTGACCGGGCGCACGTCCGATCGTGGCTGATCCGCTAGCGGCCCTTACGGAGGGTCTTCGACGGTTGGCCCAAACTCCTTTGGGGATGCTTTTTCTTCCCACGTGGGCTTGGACCGCTAGCTTTTGGGCCTCTCCAAAATGGTCGTATCAATTGTCCCCATCGCCCGGGCCGTTCGGATTCTACCGATTCGGTTCGGGCGATGTGACTTGTGTGGACTTTGACAGGCGCGTCAGTCGAGACCAGGACATTAAAAGGAGGCCATCATGACGTAGCTCGTTTGAACTCCTCTGTGTGCAGAATTCGAAGCGCCGTCGACCTCCAGATGTTGCCACGTGCTCTCCTTCGAACGGTCCTGATTCAGGGATTGCCTTTCATATAAATACGCCACCCTTCTGCGTTTGATTCTTTCGCGCCTTTCGATCTGACTCTGTTCTTGTAAGCTCCCTCGATCCCTCCATCGTCTTTCTTCCTTCGGATTACCTCTAAGGTAACTCTCCGTCTTCCTCCTTTGCCCCACTCGATTTGTCCTATGGCGGCACTTAGAATAGGTGGTTCCGCGTCTGGGCCTGGGGTTCCTCCGGCGCCCAAGTCAGGCGATCCCTCGTCACCGAGGCCCTATGTCCCCTCGGCGACACGTCTCGTTCCGGACAAAGGGAAGGGTTTGCTCTTCGTGGACCCGGTTGGTGATGATGTGGTTCAGGCGACGGAAAGGTTCGATGTTCCCCCGGTGATCCTTAGGTCGTCGTCTATGGTCCCCTTCTCAATGGCTACAGAGATCAGGGAGAAATATTTGTGCCATCCGTATAACATCCGGATCCCTTTCAGTGACGAAAGGATTTGTTTCCCCAGGAGCCGGGAGGTCAGTGTCTACGTCGAGATGTTTCGCCTAGGGCTCCGCTCCCCCCTCCATCCCTTCATCATCCAGGTCATGGAGTTCTTGATGGTAGCCCTGTGCCAGCTGACCCCGTATTCGATTGCGGTGTTGGTTGGGTTCATCATGATCTGCAGCGTTCATCGCTTGGAGCCGACCCTGCCCCTCTTCTTCTACTATTTTCGGGTTCAGACGGTCGGCCGAGGGTCGTAGCAGCACATCCGGGCCCAAGCAGGGAGGGAGTGCTTGCTCGGCCTGCCCCCGCTGGGTGGTGGACTGGAGTTCGAGCTTCGTCTTTGTCGTTTTTCCTAGGGACGTCGTGATCTTGACAGGTTGGGGGGCTATGTTAATATGACTTGATGTTGACCCTCTCAGAGGCCGACAAGGCCGCTGTCCAGCTGTTGTCGTCCCTGCCCTTAGTGGAGAGGTCGATCTGGCCTCTGCTGGATGACCTGCTCCTTAAGACCGTCATGTGGTCTCCCGGTAGGTGTTCCATTTTCTTTCCGCTTTGCCTTTCGCTTATCCTGATTTTCTTTCTTTCTACAAAGATGGCGGGTCGAGAATTCAGCCATGATGTCGATGAGCTCATTCGGCGGGGATCTAGCATAGGCCGAGGAAACCCCTCAGGTCACCGTGCGGTGGATGATGAGATACGCCAAGCCGATCCGGTGGTTGGGAGGCTGGAGCCAACGTCCGTAGCAGCGCCACCCGCTCAGGTCGCAGTGGAATCCCCTGTGGGGGAGACCGCGGTCGTCGATCCTACCAGCTCCGTCCATGCCGAGGGAGGCAACGTGGGCGCTGGCCTGGCGCCTTGCGCTCCCTCGACCGGTCGCAGCGGGGAGCGGAAGCGCCCCCCTCTGGAATCCGGGGGGCCCGACGAGAAGAGGAAGACCGAGGAGGCCCACCCTCCGTGGTTCCTGGGGCGTCGATCGTCTCGGGAGAGACCCTTCCGCTGGCCTTGGTGGCCGCCCCCATCGACTCAGCTAAGCCTTCTCTGGCCGGAGCCGGGGCACCCTGTTGACTCTCCAGGCCGGTCCCGAGGTCACGCCTGGTGACTCGGTCTTCGTCGACCGTGTAGTGCCCTGTGAAGCTACTGCACATGTACTAGAGGGGGGAGGGGTGAATAGTACTTTAAAATAATCAAGAGCGTTATTCCTAATTATTGTGCAAGCATACAAACGACAATGCGGAATAAACAACAATCGACAAGAATTAACAAACGCAAACAAAGCATGTAACGAGTTCGGATCCACCCAAGTCTCCCCGACTTGTTCCCGGTGATCCTACGTCCCAACCACCCGGATCCCCTCCGGATACTTGAGTTAGACACCTCTAACCCAAGATTTTGCACTATGAAATTCTTGTGAAAAACCTTCACATGCAAGACCAA
This sequence comes from Scilla litardierei, assembly GCA_030789695.1. NCBI lineage: Eukaryota > Viridiplantae > Streptophyta > Magnoliopsida > Asparagales > Asparagaceae > Scilla > Scilla litardierei. Next base: position 195,843,043 of record CM061134.1, on the reverse strand, counting down.
ATCATACAAATGACATATGACTCCCACAACCCGGGATCACACACTTCTCTCACAACCGAGAGAACAATTCAAATAACAAAGTAAATGAAACAATGAAATAAACACTTACCTACAAAATCCTATGCCTTGAGTAAACTTACCAAATATTAGGGCAAGAGGGATTTTGAGGAAGATGATGACAGCAAGCCCTAGCTCCACCAAGATGGACAGCAATAGGTGGCTAGGATGAGGTTGGTGTCCTTGGATCAAGCTCTTAGCTTGGAAGGCTCACAATTAATGAATCTCTCTTTGGAAATAAGAGTGAGGGAGAGATTCAAGTGAGGAGAGAAAGCTTTAGAATGGAGTTTATTTGCTTCTCTTTGATTCTCAAATATATCTAATAATCAACCTTGAATATCCTTGAAGAACCTTTCCAAGTATATATAGGAAGGAGGAAAGAGAGAGAAGAAATCGAGTCATTAAAGGCTCCAACGGCTCTATTCTGAAGCAGACTAGTCGGTCTAAGAAGGATCACTGACCGACTAGATTTCCAACTAGTCGGTCGGTGATTCTTCATGAATCGACTAACTGGCTCACAGCCAAACGAGAAAGTTCCAGGCAATATGAACTAGTCGGTCTAAAAAGACTTACCAACCGACTAGTTTCACAACTAGTCGGTCGGTGAGTGTTCTTTGACCGACTAAGAGAGAAAAACACTAGGCTGGAAACAAGTTGAACTAGTCGGTCTAAGAACAAAAGCTGACCGACTAGTTTATCAACTAGTCGGTCGACAAACGTTCTTTGACCGACTAACTCGAAACAGTAGCTCAGGCTGTACAGAGGCAATGATAACTAGTCGGTCTGAGAAGGTTTTCTAACCGACTAGATCGTCATCTAGTCGGTCGGTGAACCTTCTTTGACCGACTAATTGATCAACAAAGTCTAGGCTGAATTGAGCAAGGCATCTAGTTGGTTCAAGAGGAATTGCCGACCGACTAGATCGTCATCTAGTCGGTTGGTTCTTCTACTTGAACCAACTAACATGCACAAGAAGCCGAGGGAAGAAGCGATAGGCTTCGGAAAAGTTTCTAATGGCTTCTAAGATAATCCTAGCTCTAAGATATGAGCGAAAAGAAGATTATAAAGTAAGTCCTACTCAAGCCTTAACATTCTAATATATGAAGCTAGAAGACAATAAATAATACATGACGAACCGTCTTCAAAGCTTCAATCTTCATTCTTGACTTCAATAAAGGTCCTTGAGCTTCAACGAAGCTTTAGGCACATGATCACGCGTATTGAGAAGTCTTGAGACGTCGCTTTTGATGTACGTATTCTTTTGGCGACGAACTCCATAACTGCGCTCACAAACAGTTAGTACAAAATATTTATGTTTGCTCATCATCCAAAACCAAATCCGGGGAATCAATACTCAACAGACCGGGCCGTAGCCATCCTGCTGGCGCAGAGCTCCGTCCTTCCGGCGGATCGCTCTCTCCTGGAGAGAGTTCCTTCCGACCGACTGGCAGATAGTTTGGTCTGGCAGCTCCAACAGGTCGGTCTTTCCGTCGCACCCAATCCTGTTTCGTGATTTCCTGGCTCACTTCCCTTGTTTTGCAGGCCACCGTGATGGTCGTTGAGGTGCAGTGCCACGCGGCCCACACAACTAACCTCGAAGAGTCTTTGACGCGGGAGAGCTTGAGGGATGGGACGGCCGAAGAAGCCCGCATGGAAGCTTGCCATCTGCGGTGTCGAGTGGATGAGCTCGCCTCCGAGGTGCTGGATCTGCGGGGGGCCTTGGCCGACGCTCAGAGGTCGGCCCAGGAGGCAGAAGAAGCATTCCGCCAGGAAAGGGGCGAGCTCTGGGATGAGTTGGGAGCCCTGCGTCAGGCGCACCCCACCGGCTCGTCGAGGAGGTGGAAAGGGGCTACGAGGGGGTCCTAAGGCCTTGGATCGTGGAGGCCCTTAAGGAGGCCTTCGATTCCTACGAGGACCTCTTGGCCCCCCAGATCGTGAGGGTCTTCTGAGACTCCTTCCAGGGGTTCGAGGAGCGTGTCCGGCAGTCGCTTCTCCAACCTCAGTCATGTCCCGAAGAGCCTCCCCGCTCCAAACAAGGCGAGGTCTCAGAGGATCCCTCATCCCGGACCCCACCCCCTAGGCGACATTCCTCCTTTTTTGTTCCCTTCCCCCCTTGCCCTGTAATATGGGACAGTTTTTGGGTGCAATGTATAAAGAGTTTTGCGGGTCTTTGTACCTTTTCGCCTCCTGTCATTTTCCTTGTGCAGCATTTCTGTTTCCGCCGATTGTTTTCCGGGTAGTCTCCGCTTCTGGCCTTCCCTTTGATCGAGCCGTTTCACGGTGGCGGGAAGACCCTTGGTCTTCTGAGCCACAGTTGTGTTCGATCCTGCTAGGGGGGTGATCCCCTGATGTCCCTCCGCCACTCGTCGTGTGGGCGGGTGATTCTCGGGACACCACGTGGGTCAGCTCAGTGATTTAGTGCCTCGGGGGCGCTCCTAGCCGACCAGCGATTATGCTAGCTGTGTTTTTCCCGTCGTCCGTGATCCTCAGGCCGATCAAATGATCGCCTTGCGGGGGGCTCGCCTCCAGTCTTACGAACGGTCAGGGGATCGGCCCGCTGGGGGAGCTGCCTTCAGCCTTACGGCCGATCGGATTGTTTGGGCCGCTGAGAGAGCTATCCCCAGGCTTACGTCCAATAGACGCTCTGGCCTGCTGGGGGAGTTGCCCCCAGCCTTACGGACAGCCATGGTGATCTGCCCGCTGGGGGAGTTGCCCTCAGCCTTACAGTCGATCGGGTCGGTTGGTCAGCGGGGGAGCTACCCTCTGGCTTACGACCAACCGATGAGCTCACCTGCTGGGGAAGTTGCCCTAGCCTTATGGACGGCCCCGGTTGTAATGCCCTACCAGCTACTGCACACGTACTAGAGGGGGGGTGAATAGTACTTAAAATAATCAAGATAGTTATTCCTAATTATTGTGCAAGAAACAAACGACAATGCGGAATTAAACAACTATCAACAAGAATTAAAACAAACGCAAACACAATGGTTTAATGGGTTCGGATCCACCCAAGTCTCCCCGACTTGTTCCCGGTGATCCTACGTCCCAACCACCCGGATCCCCTCCGGATACTTGAGTTAGCAACCCTAACTCAAGATTTCCACTATGAAATACTTGTGAAAAACCTTCACAAGTCAAATCATACAAAAGACATGTGACTCCCACAAACCGGGATCACAACCTCTCTCACAACCGAGAGACACAATTCAAATACGATTGAAATGAAATAAACTCTTACCTTACAAAATCCTATGCCTTGAGTATACTTACCAAATTAGGGCAATGATGGATTTTGAGGAAGAGGATGTCACCAAACCCTAGCTTCAAGTAGATGACCAGCAATGGAAGCCTAGGGATGAGATTGATGACCTAGAATCAAGCCCTTGGCTTGGAAGGCTCACAACCAATGAATCTCTCTTGAAGATTAAGAGTGAAGGAGAGATTCTTGAGAATGGGAGAGCTTGAAGATGAGAGTTGAAAGAACTTCTCTTTGAATCAATAGAGCTCTGGAATAGCAGCCTTGGATCCTATGAAATAACCCCTTCAGGTATTTAAAGGATCAAGGGAAAAGGGAGAGAGAAACGTCGCTTTCAAAACTCCAACGGATCTAAATCTGAAGCAGACTAGTCGGTCTAAGAACAACCACTGACCGACTAGTTCATCAACTAGTCGGTCGGTGAAACAACATGAACCGACTAAGAGGTGAACAGTGAACAGATGAAGATTTCAGACCTAGATAACTAGTCGGTCCAAGAAGACTTTCTGACCGACTAGTTTCACAACTAGTCGGTCGGTCAGTAAACTTAGACCGACTAAGAGTCAAAAACAAGTAGTCTGAATACAAATGATTTAGTCGGTCCAAGAACAAATGTTGACCGACTAGATCAACAACTAGTCGGTCGCCAAACGTTCTTAGACCGACTAAGCGATAAATAGTAGCTTAGGAGAAATTTAGTATGAACAGTAAGTTACAACTAGTCGGTCAAAGAAGCATCACTGACCGACTAGTTCACAAACTAGTCGGTCGGTGAGTCAACGTAGACCGACTAACTGTAAACAGTAAAGTCCAAGAAATTAGAGAATCAAACTAGTCGGTCCAAGAACAGTTGCCGACCGACTAGATCACCATCTAGTCGGTCAGTACTTGTTCTTGTACCAACTAACATGCACTAGAAGTCCGAATCGAAGCGCGATGCTTCGGGGAAGTTAGAATGGACTTCAACTAAGATCCTAGAGCTACGACATGAGCGTTATGAAGATAGAAATGTAAGAATTACTCAAGGCTTAACATTCTATAAATCAAAGCTAAAAGACTATGAAATAAACCTTAACGATCCGTCTTCAAAGCTTCAATTAATTCTTCATGACTTCCAAAACGGCGCAAGAGCTTCAACGAAGCTTTAGGCATGAATACGAGCTTTGTGAAGAGTTGAGATGTTGCTTTGAATGTTCTCATGAATTTGGCGACGATCTCCAAAACTGCGCTCACAAATTGTTAGTTCATGATATATTTATGTTTGCTCATCATCCAAAACCAAATCCGGGGAGTCCAATACTCAACATTCTCCCCCTTTTTGGTGATGACAAACCAACATAAATAATAATCAAAAATAATGAACTAAATGGAATATACTTACTCCCCCTGCATTGATGACACATTAGTTCCATATGAAATAATAAGCACATACATCAAGCATACGAGGAAAGTAAAAATTCAAATCCAATATTTGAGATTTAGGATTTGTAATCCATTTTTATATCTTAACTCCCCCTGAATCTAACATATCAAATTAGATTCATGGTAAATTATCATTTAGCACATGCCATTACCATTATTATATATCTCTCCCCCTTTGGCATAATCCAAAAAGAGCGGGAGGAAATCAAAAAGAATAGATCATGGCCAAATAATTCATTAAGCATGGGAGCCTAGGAATACGACCAAAGCCCAAAATAACACCAATGCAAAATATCAAATTCAAAATACCGAATAAATGCAAAGCGTGTCAAGGAGACCAAAGTCGAAAATCGGAAACCGAAATCATAAAATCATCGGTAAAAATCGGAAAACGAAATTACCAAGCCATAGGCGAAAATCGAAATACGAAATCATCAATCCATAGGCGAAATACGAAATCCGAAATCATAAACTCATTGGCGAAAATCGGAAAACGAAATCACCAAGCCATAGGCGAAAATCGAAATACGAAATCATCACTCCATAGGCGAAAAACGAAATCCGAAATCATCAAAACTCAAATCAATTTCACTTATTGAGTTTTGGAACATACTCTCCAAAATCAATAGAATGCATGGAAAACAATTCTATGTTTCCATAGAAAGAAATCTATTAAATCCATAAAATCGTCGAACGACGAAATCAACATCAGAGACAAAAATAATCCGATGTGCATACCAAGTGTAGCAAAATGATACCAAATGTAATATATTCTACCAATGGATACCAATATGAATCAAAAGTATGAACATACTTACAACATTAAGCTCCCCCTACTTTGGTGCATCACTTAAGCACCAACAACTCCATTTGAATGAAAATCCTTGCAAATCACGGAGTTGGTAGGGTTGGTATCCCATGGTGAAGTTAACCTAGAGAATTTTATTTTGGTATCCCAAAAAAAAAATCTATTTGGATCCAATGGGTTAGGCAATAAATTTAGAGAACTAAATTCAAAATAAATGTAACCCATTCTTACCACAATTGCTTTGGTACCCAAAAAAAATGAAATTAAACTTATGGTACCAAGCAATGAAGGGTCAAAGGAAACTAACCCTTCGGAAACCAAGTCCAAGAGGAACTTGATTTCCCAACATAATCATCATTCAAGATAACATCATTAATAAACGATTTCACATACAAATTCTTATTATGCATGCTTGTGTTCTTCGGACCCCAAATGGTGTATGTCTTGGGAGTCCTAATCCTATTGGGAACATGCATATGTTGTTGGTTTCTATGTGATGCATGTCGTGGGTAAGCATATGGAATTCGATGCAATGGTGCATGATGATAATTATTCATATGAGAATGAGGATGAACATATGAATGTGGAGGAACACGTGCATGAGTGTGTCTCACATGGTGTGCACGTGCTCGTGGGTGCGGAGCATAAAAATCATCATTTGTGCTAACATGTGGGGTAGGTTGTGTGTTCCTACGTGGCATGGTATACATGTAAGCATGACCCTTCTTTGGAGGTCCACCCAAAGTGGGTTTCTTTCCAAAAGGGGGCGTGTTCCTAGCGGAAGCACCATTGGTAGAAGATCTACCCATGACGTGTTTACTTCCACTAGTAGAAGCATCGGAAGATGGCCTAACAAAGGTGGCGAACGATTTGGATGACTCTCCCATCTCATACCCCAAACCAATGTGATGATTGGCCGGAAGTAAGTCATTTAGGATATCATCCAACTTGCCCTTACCTTTGTTGAATTCATGAATTCGGCCTAATGTGCTCTCATGCTTCTCGGTGATAGAATGCAAAGAAGCATCCAAAGTGGACACTTGCGATGCGAGAGCACAAACACGTGACTTGAGATTTTTATTCTCAATACTCAAAGTTGAGATTTGAGACGTCAAATCCGCTATCACATGTTCATCCGAATCCTCGATATGAACATGCTCAAGTTGAGACTTGAGATTTTCAATCTCATTTCTCAACCCATCAACAACGGTGTCGTTGTTGACGATGAAAGGCTTAGGCGAGTTTTAAGACTATCTAATTCATTTTTAGTCTTCATAAGCTTAGTAGCCATATTAGAAAATTTATTCCAAAGTTGTTCATTGGCTATTCTAAGTTCATCATTGGTTACCTCTCCGCCTTCATCCTCGCTTCCATCCTCGCTTTCATCGGAGGACGTGTCTTCATCACGATCCTCTCTTCCCATGAAGCACGTGTGTGCTTTCTCCACACGTTCATCATCCGACTCTCCACTAGAGGAGTCCTCAGAGTCGGTGAATGTCCCGACAAGTCCTTTCTTGTGCTTTCTTGACTTGTCGTGCTTGGATGCCTTCCACTTCCCCTTGTGTTTGTAGAGAGGACAATCCGGCTTGATATGTCCTGGCTTGTTGCATTTGTAACACACGGGAGTAGAAACATTAGTCGAAATAAATTTAGATTTACGATTCAACTTACCTTGTCGGAAGAATCGGATGAATTTCTTTGCCATATTGGCCAATGCTTCCATGTCCAATTCTTCGTCCTCTTCTTCTTCTGAATCTTCATCATCGGTAGATGGAGCGGCCTTGAATGCAATTCCCTTTTTCTTTGGCTCGTCTTGCTTCAAGTACGCCTTCATCTTTTCCTTCATTCGGATCTTACTATCCTTGCGTACCTCGTAAGACAACAAGGTACCCATTAGTTGTACGACGGTATATTTATTCATGTCATTACCTTCCTCGATGGCGTAGGTACGCTTTTCCCAACATGATGGAAGACCGTCGATAATCTTCGCGACTTTCTCCTTTTGGGTATAGACCTTCCCAAGAGCTTCCAAGTCGTTTGATATATCCACGAAGCGAGCGTAATATTCCTTCATGGTTTCGCCCTGCTCCATATGAAACAACTCAAATTCTTTATTAGCAACGACGAGTTTAGAATCTTTTACCGTACTCGATCCTTCGTGCAATATGAGGAGTTGGTTCCATATTTGATATGCACTCTTACATGTGCATATCTTGTTGAAGTCCTCGGGCTCCAATGCACAATTCAAGGCATTCATTGCCTTGGCATTTGCTACTTCCGCGGCGACCTCCGCGGGAGTCCACTTCGCGAAATCTACTTGGGAAGGCTCGACATACTCCGTCATGGTGGCTCTCCATAGTGAAGCGCTCCGGAGGAAAATTTGCATCCGGCATTTCCAGTACCCATAGTTGGTACCGTTGAAGTGTGGAGGCCTGACGGAGGATAGTCCTTCCATAACTGAAGAAGCTCCATCGCGGTTCTTGAAGACGTTGTAGTCGTTGTTCGTCATAGCTTTGAACTTGTAGCTTTAACCTTGGCTCTGATACCAAATGTAATGCCCTACCAGCTACTGCACACGTACTAGAGGGGGGGTGAATAGTACTTAAAATAATCAAGATAGTTATTCCTAATTATTGTGCAAGAAACAAACGACAATGCGGAATTAAACAACTATCAACAAGAATTAAAACAAACGCAAACACAATGGTTTAATGGGTTCGGATCCACCCAAGTCTCCCCGACTTGTTCCCGGTGATCCTACGTCCCAACCACCCGGATCCCCTCCGGATACTTGAGTTAGCAACCCTAACTCAAGATTTCCACTATGAAATACTTGTGAAAAACCTTCACAAGTCAAATCATACAAAAGACATGTGACTCCCACAAACCGGGATCACAACCTCTCTCACAACCGAGAGACACAATTCAAATACGATTGAAATGAAATAAACTCTTACCTTACAAAATCCTATGCCTTGAGTATACTTACCAAATTAGGGCAATGATGGATTTTGAGGAAGAGGATGTCACCAAACCCTAGCTTCAAGTAGATGACCAGCAATGGAAGCCTAGGGATGAGATTGATGACCTAGAATCAAGCCCTTGGCTTGGAAGGCTCACAACCAATGAATCTCTCTTGAAGATTAAGAGTGAAGGAGAGATTCTTGAGAATGGGAGAGCTTGAAGATGAGAGTTGAAAGAACTTCTCTTTGAATCAATAGAGCTCTGGAATAGCAGCCTTGGATCCTATGAAATAACCCCTTCAGGTATTTAAAGGATCAAGGGAAAAGGGAGAGAGAAACGTCGCTTTCAAAACTCCAACGGATCTAAATCTGAAGCAGACTAGTCGGTCTAAGAACAACCACTGACCGACTAGTTCATCAACTAGTCGGTCGGTGAAACAACATGAACCGACTAAGAGGTGAACAGTGAACAGATGAAGATTTCAGACCTAGATAACTAGTCGGTCCAAGAAGACTTTCTGACCGACTAGTTTCACAACTAGTCGGTCGGTCAGTAAACTTAGACCGACTAAGAGTCAAAAACAAGTAGTCTGAATACAAATGATTTAGTCGGTCCAAGAACAAATGTTGACCGACTAGATCAACAACTAGTCGGTCGCCAAACGTTCTTAGACCGACTAAGCGATAAACAGTAGCTTAGGAGAAATTTAGTATGAACAGTAAGTTACAACTAGTCGGTCAAAGAAGCATCACTGACCGACTAGTTCACAAACTAGTCGGTCGGTGAGTCAACGTAGACCGACTAACTGTAAACAGTAAAGTCCAAGAAATTAGAGAATCAAACTAGTCGGTCCAAGAACAGTTGCCGACCGACTAGATCACCATCTAGTCGGTCAGTACTTGTTCTTGTACCAACTAACATGCACTAGAAGTCCGAATCGAAGCGCGATGCTTCGGGGAAGTTAGAATGGACTTCAACTAAGATCCTAGAGCTACGACATGAGCGTTATGAAGATAGAAATGTAAGAATTACTCAAGGCTTAACATTCTATAAATCAAAGCTAAAAGACTATGAAATAAACCTTAACGATCCGTCTTCAAAGCTTCAATTAATTCTTCATGACTTCCAAAACGGCGCAAGAGCTTCAACGAAGCTTTAGGCATGAATACGAGCTTTGTGAAGAGTTGAGATGTTGCTTTGAATGTTCTCGTGAATTTGGCGACGATCTCCAAAACTGCGCTCACAAATTGTTAGTTCATGATATATTTATGTTTGCTCATCATCCAAAACCAAATCCGGGGAGTCCAATACTCAACACCGGTGATCGGCCTGCTGGGGAAGTTTCCCTAGCCTTATGGACGGCCCCGGTGATCGGCCCGCAGGGGGAGTTGCCCCCCCCGCCTCGCGGTCGATCAGGTCGGTTGGTCAGCTGGGGGAGCTACCCTTAGGCTTACGACCAACCGATGGACCCCATGCTAGGGGAGTTGCCCCCAGCCTTACAGACGGTCGGGTCGGTCTACATGCTGGGGGGCTACCCCCAGGCTTACAGTATATCGGGGAATCGGCCCGCTGGGGGAGTTGTCCCCAGATGTACGGTTGTCCCGTGCGATCGACCCACTGGGGGAGTTGCCCCCAGCCTTATGGTCGACCGAAGGATTCGGCCCGCTGGAGGAGTTGTCCCCAGCTGTACGGTCGTCCCGTTCGATCGACCCACTGGGGGAGTTGCCCCAGCCTTATGGTCAACCGAAGGATTCGGCCCACTGGGGGAGTTACCCCAGCCTTACGGTCGTCCCGTGTAATCGACCCGCTCGGGGAGTCGCCCCCAACCTTACGGTCGACCAAGCTATTGGCCCGCTGGGGGAGTTGCCCCGGCCTTCCGGCTAATCAGCGCAATCAGTCTGTCCCCGGGGGGAGAGTCCCCATCTGCTCTGCGGTCGATCGCCTAGCTAGATACGGTGAGAAAAGCAGAGCTTGTACTTGTTGAGTATTGATTCCCTTGATTTGGTTTTGATGATGAACAAACATAACTATTGGGTACTAATTCTCTTTGAGCGCAGTTATGGAGATCGTCGCCAAATTACTTTGTAGATCTCAAGCGACGTCCCAAGACTTTCTTAGAGCGCGCAATCGTTATGCCTGAAGCTTCGTTGAAGCTCAAGGAGTTATTAATGAAGTCAAGGGATTCGGATTTTTCATGTTGAAACTTTGAAGACGGTTTGTCGTGTTATTTTATATTGTCTTCTAGCTTCATGTCATAGAATGTTAAGCCTTGAGTAGTACTTGCCTAGTTATCCTTATTTCTATCCTAGCTTATCTCTAGGATTGCCTTAGAAGTCACTAGAAAGTCTTTCCTTAGCTTATCGCGTCGTTTCATGACTTTCTGTGCATCTTAGTTGGTTCAAGTAGAAGGACCAACCGACTAGATGACGATCTAATCGGTTGGAAATCCTTCTTGAACCGACTAGTCATCCTTGTGTATTTTGGCATACTTACTGTTGACCAATTAGTCGGTCCAAGAAGGCTCACCGACCGACTAGTTATCCAACTAGTCGGTTGATGTTTCTTCTTAGACCGACTAGTTTTCCCTCCTTATTTCACTATATTCTCTGTCAACCTTCTAGTCGGTCTAAGAAGGTTCACCGACCGACTAGTTCTCAAACTAATCGGTCAGTGATCCTTCTTAGACCGATTAAGCTGCTTTATTTTTCCAGCCGTTGGAGATTTTATTTCCATGACTTTTCTTGATCTGTTTTGATTCTTTCCATATTTGTTTGATTCGTTTCAAATAAGGAAATTTGTCTATTATCAGAGGGATTTCAGACCTAATTTTTCGATCATTCGTTTTTGAATTTCTAAGGCTTTCTCTCTCGAAAATCTCTCCCTCTTCTCTTTGTGACCTAATTTCTCAAGGAGATTTTCAACGGTGTGTGTTCATATTGCTGAAGGATCAAATCACGATCATCACCATCGTCCTAGCCATTCTCACGCTGCTCATCGTTGCTAGGGTTTCGTGCTCACTCTTTCTCATCTTCCTTCCTTGCCCTAATTCGTAAGTATCTCAAGGCATAGGAATTTGTGGTGAGTTCTATTTATTTCATTTAAACTATTTATTATAAGTTTACCTCTTGGGTTGTGAGAGAAGTTTGTGATCCCGGTTTGTGAGAGTCACAATTCGTTCATTGTATTGTGTGATATTGTAGTAGTTTCTAGAAGAAGTTGTTTAGTGGAACCTTGAGTTAGTGGATTCTAACTCAAGTAGCCGGAAGGGATCCGGGTGTCTGGGACGTAGGATCACCGAGAACAAGTCGGGGAGACTTGGGTGGATCCGAACCCATTACATCGTTTGTTTGCGTTGTGATTTTCTTGTTGTACCTTTTAATTCCACATAGTTGTTTGTGATTGCCTGATAATTAGGAATTAGACTCTTGATTATTTTAAAGTACTATTCACCCCCTCTAGTACTTGTGCAGTAGCTTTCAGGGAATTACATTTGGTATCAAAGCCAAGTTCATAGCTATGACAAACAACGACAACAAGGCCGTTCGACCACCTTCCGACTACAACACCTTCAAGAATCGTGAAGGAGCCTCTTCAATGATCGAAGGACACTCCTCAACGATGCCTCCTCATTTCAACTGTACCAACTACGGGTACTCAAAATACCGGATGGAAACCTTCCTCCGGAGCGCATCACTTTGGAGAGCCACGTTAACGGAGTATGTTGAGCCCACTGAAGAAGACTTCACGAAGTGGACTGCCGCGGAGGTCGCCGCGGAGGTGAACAATGCCAATGCAATGAATGCCTTACAATGTGCACTGGAGCCTGAAGATTTCAACAAGATATGCACCTGTAAGAGTGCATATCAGATTTGGAATCAACTCCTCATCCTACACAAAGGAACGAGCAGGGTAAAACATTCTAAACTTACTATTGCTAACAAAGAATTCGAGTTATTTCACATGGAACAGGGTGAAAGAATTATGGAGTATTATGCTCGCTTCGTGGATATAACCAACGAGTTGGAAGCCCTTGGGAAGACCTATACCCAAGAAGAGAAAGTCGCAAAGATCATTGACGGACTTCCTTCGAGTTGTGAAAAACGAACTTATGCTATCGAGGTTGGTAATGATATGTCCAAATATACTGTTGTTCAACTAATGGGCACCTTGATGTCTTATGAGGTACGAAAGGACAGTAAGATCAAGATGCAGGACAAGATGAAGGCGCTCTTGAGGCAAGAAGAGCCGAAGAAAAAGGGGATTGCCTTCAAGGCCGCTCCAACCACTCCTACCGATAGTGAAGAATCGGAAGATGAGTTGGACATGGAATCTTTGGCCCTCATGACAAAGAAGTTCAACCGGTTCTTCCGAAAAGGTAAGTTCAAGAACAATTCTAAAGTTAGTTCTACTAAGGCCTCTTCTCCTTTGTGTTTTAAATGCAATAAGCCAGGACACATCAAGGTCGATTGTCCACTCAACAAACAAAAGGAGAAGTGGAAGGCACCCAAGTTCGACAAGTCACGAAAGTACAAGAAGGAGTACAAGAAAGGACTTGTCGGTACATTCACCGACTCGAAAGAGGACTCCTCAAGTGGAGAGTCAGATGATGAACAAGTGGAGAAAGCACACATGTGCTTCATGGCAAGAGAGCAACATGATCAAGAGACCGCTTCAGATGAAAGCGAGGATGAAGGTGAAGAGGTAACTATGAATGACCTAAGATTAGCTAATGAACAAATTTGGTCTAAGTATTCTAAATTGGTAAATAGATATACTAAGATCAAAGATGAGTTAACTAGTCTTCAAACCACACATAAGCCTATCATCACCAACAACGCCACCGTTGTTGAAGCCTTGAGAACCGATATTGTAAATCTCAAATCTCAACTTGAACATGTTAACATTGAGGATTCGGATGAACACGAGATAGCGGATTTGATTTCTCGAAACTCAACTTTGAGCATTGAGAATAAGAATCTCAAGTCTCGTGTTTGTGAACTCACAACACAAGTGTCCACTTTGGATACTATAATACTTTCTCTCACTGAGAAATATGAGTTCACAATAGGCCGAATTGAGAAATTCAACAAAGACAAGGATCGATTGGATAATATTCTGAATAACTTACGTCCGGCCAATCATCGTATTGGTTTGGGGTATAAGAAGGAAGATTCATCCAAATCTTCCACCACCTTTCTTAGGCCATCCTCCGATGCCTCAACTAGTGGGAGTAAACACCCCATGGGTAGTTCATCTACCAATGGTACTTCCACTAAGTACACACCCCCCCTTTGGAAAGAAACCCACTTTGGGTGGACCTCCAAAGAAGGGTCATGCATTTATGTACACAAATACTATGCCACGTAGGAACACACCTCCTACTCCACAAGTTCACACTTATGATGATTTCTATGCTCCACATACACGAGCACGTGCACACCAAGTGAGACACACTCACGCACGTGTTCCCCCCACATGCATATGTTCACCCACATCATTATTATATGAATGATTATCATCATGCACCATATCATATGTTACCACCACCATTTCATCATGTGCCGCATGCTTATCCACATCATGCATACACTAGGCCACTTCCTCGTAGAACACATGCACCACGTATAAATCAACCACATGTGCATGCTCCCAATAGGAATGGGGCTCCCAAGACATTCAATATTTGGGGCCCGAAGGACACCAACATGTATGAGAAACAAGCGTATATTAATTCTTATTTCATGAATGTTGTGCACAATGATGACTATGTTGGGAAGTCTAAGTCCAATTGGACTTGGCTTCCAAAGGTCTAATCTCTTAGGACCCAATGACTTTGGGTACCATGATACGATATTTTTATCCTCAGGTACTCAAGAAAAAGAAAAGGAGCAACAAATCTAAATCTAGCTCCAAGAACGGGTGGATACTTGATAGCGGATGCTCAAAACACATGACTGGTAAAGCTCAGTTGTTATCCGAAGTGGTACCCATTGAAAATGGAAACCGAGTGGTCTTCGGAGGCAACGAGAGTGGAACCATCATCGGTGTTGGAAAAGTTGGTAACCCCTCTAAACCCCTTATAAATGATGTTTACTTGTTAAAGGCTTAAATCACAATCTAATCTCAATAAGCCAACTTTGTGACAAGGGTTACAAAGTTAGCTTTAAGAAAGGAATGTGCCATATTTTAAGATATGATAATAATAATGTGTTGTTCTCTGGCACACGCCATAAGGACTTATATATATTAGATATTCCAAATTCCCATGAACAATGTCTTATTGCCAACACAAGTGAGCAACACTTATGGCATCGACGTTTTGGTCATACGAATTTTGAAACATTTTTCAAACTATCCAAGCTAGATTCTATTAAAGGATTTCCTAAGCTTTCCTTCAATAAGAAAAGCTTTTGCGACTCATGTCAACGGGGCAAACTTCCAAAATCGTCATTCAAACCTTAGAAAAGCATATCCTCTAAACGGCCTCTAGAGCTTTTACATCTAGATCTTTTTGGGTCAACTAGAGTTGCTTCATTAGGAAATGCCCGATATGGACTTGTCATCGTTGATGACTTTTCTAGATTTACTTGGATATTTACTTTAATCAATAAAAATGATGCTTTTGAAAATTTCACAGTATTTGTTAAGAAAGTACAAAATCTCATTGGAACCACCATTGTCACTATTCGTAGTGATCATGGAGGGGAATTTGAGAACGAGTCTTTCTCAAACTTCTGTGATGAGGTTGGTATTACTCACACCTTTTCTTTCCCTCGCGCACCCCCTCAAAAATGGTGTTGTTGAGAGAAAGAATAGGATGCTAGTGGAATGTGCTCGCACTATGCTTGATGATAGCCACCTTGGCCATCAATTTTGGGTAGAAGCGGTACATACCGCTTGCTATGTGTTTAATAGGATACTCTTGAGGCCCGGCACTAAACAAACTTATTATGAATTGTTGTTTGGTAGGTTACCTCAAGTTAAACATTTTAGAGTTTTTGGTGCTAAATACTTTATCAAGAACACGTATGGTAGTTTGGACAAATTTGATCCAAGATCCGATGATGGGATATTTGTTGGATATTCCTCCTGTAGCAAAGCCTACCGGATATACAACAAAAGAACCTCAACGATCGAGGAATCTCTTCATGTTTCATTTAATGAAGATTTTGTCCCTCCTAGAATTATCGATGACGATGATTCTATGGAAGCAGTTAGTGATTCTGTTGATATATCTCATGCTATTGATTCTGTTGAAACTAACCCAACTAATGATTCTCTTGAGAATGTTCTTAGTGACCAGGGTGTTCCCAGAAAGCTTCCAACAGTTCGTGACCATCCACATGAGCAAGTTATTGGTAACATAGAAGATGTCGTCAGAACAAGATCTCAAGTCAACTTCTTCGCTCAGTGTGCGTTTGTCTCTTCCGTGGAACCAAAGAATATCAATGAGGCGTGTGAAGATAGTTCTTGGATCCTAGCTATGGAAGAGGAGCTCATTCAGTTTAAGAGGAATGCGGTCTGGGAGCTAGTTCCGTTGCCTTCGAAGAATCACAACGTTATAGGAACGAAGTGGATCTTCAAGAACAAGACAGACGAGAACCAAAATATCATCAGGAACAAAGCCCGGTTAGTTGCTCAAGGCTACAGACAAGAGAAAGGTATTGATTTCGAGGAATCCTTTGCACCTGTAGCTAGATTAGAATCTATTAGGTTATTATTGTCATTTGCATGCCATAAAGATTTCAAACTTTTTCAAATGGACGTAAAAAGTGCATTTTTAAACGGAGATGTCGTTGAGGAAGTTTATGTTTCTCAACCTCCGGGGTTTATTAATGAAAAATTTCCAAATCACGTTTTCAAACTTAAGAAAGCACTTTATGGTTTGAGACAAGCTCTTAGAACTTGGTATGACTGCCTAAAGAACTTTCTTTTGGATTTGAGTTTCAAAATGGGTGACGTTGATTCAACACTTTTTGTTAAGTATGCTAATCATGATATTATTTTAGTTCAAATTTACGTAGATGATATAATTTTCGGTGCTACTAGCTTCACTCTTTGTGAAGAGTTTTCTAATGTCATGAAGGATCAGTTCGAGATGAGCCACATGGGTGAGCTCAAATATTTTTTAGGACTCCAAATTCGCCAAATGAACGATGGAATCTTCATCCACCAAACCAAGTACACGGTGGAGCTGCTAAAGCGATTTGCAATGGAGAATGCTTCTAGCAAGAAGACACCAATGAGCACTACTACACACCTTGATAAAGATACGGGCGGCAAAGATGTAGACATTCGTCTATATCAAGGTATGATAGGTATTTTATTATATCTTACTGCTAGTAGGCCAGATATAATGTTTGATGTATGTGTTTGTGCTAGGTATCAATCACAACCTAAGGAATCACATTTAATAGCGGTTAAACGTATTTTTCGTTATTTAAGTCACACACTCGACTACAGATTATTCTATCCAAAGTCAAGCACATATGAGTTAATCTCATATAGTGATGCAGATTATGCTTGATGCAAATCCGACAGGAAAAGTACTAGTGGCACTTGCCATTTTATAGGAAATTCTATTGTCTCTTGGTTTTCCAAGAAGCAGAATTCTGTATCACTTTCAACCACCGAGGCGGAATATATTACCGCTGGTGCTCCATGTGCACAGGTTCTTTGGATAAGACACACACTTAAAGACTTCGGTATAAACTGTGATACTTGCCCTATCATGGTGGACAACCTAAGTGCAATATGTCTCTCTAAGAATCCGGTACACCACTCCCGTACCAAACACATAGATGTCCGTCACCATTTCCTAGATGATCATGTAGCTAAAAAGGACATCATTTTAGTGTACGTTGAAACCCAGAAGCAAATCGCCGATATTTTCACGAAACCACTCAAGGAAGATACCTTTGTACGGTTACGTCGAGAATTGGGGATTATGGGTGAATCCGAGATTTAGGATTCATATCTTCTATATATCAAATCTTGCCTGATAATGATTTTCATAAGCTCTTATTGGATTTGATGTGATATTCTTTATTTATGTTGGGTTTATGATTAGCTTTTCGATTTGCGAGTCATATTTATGGTTTTCTGGCTTTATGGGGTAAAATTAGTGCGTATGAGAGTGTTTTGATGGGAAGTCCAAGTGGTCTTTGGAGAGTACTCAAAATTTCTAATTCTCAAATTTTTGGACTCTATTAGTCGGTCCCAGTTCGTCTCCTGACCGACTAGTTTCACTTCTAGTCGGTTAGACATTGAACTCAGACCGACTAGTTCGTGCCTATTTTTTGACCTCACTTGATGTCTACCATTTAGTCGGTCCAAGTTCATTTACCGATCGAATAGAATGTGTTTTAGTCGGTCAGCTCTTGAACTGAGACCTACTAGATGTGCGAGGGCAAATCCGTCTTTGGCCCTACTTAAATCGACTAATCCCCATCCGCACCGATTAGAATTCATTCTAATCGGTGCGCCCCTCTTTCCTAAACCCTAACCCGTCGACCCGCTCTACTTCCTCCGTCATCCATCGCCTTCTCCGGCCACATCCCGTCGCCACCGGTCTCCCTTCTTCTTCCAGGGTCGATCTCCTCCTTCATAAGGTATCTCCTCCTACATTCTCTCCGTTTTAGGGTTCGATTTCGTTTGATTTCTTTCGATTTCTTGCGATTTTGTGCTGTCTCGACTCAAGTCCCTATCCGTATCCGTCCTTGCGATTTCGTTCATGGCGAGAACTCGAATCCCTATCCGTTCTTCTGGTCCCTCTCCGATGACCGTAGATCCTCCATCCAACCCTAATCCTTCCAAACGTCGCTCCAAACCCACTCGTCCGCAACCTTCAACGCCTACTTCTCCATCATCTTCTTCGCCTCCTCTCAAGAAGAAGAAGGCGGCTCCCTCTAAACCTAAAACCCAATCTGCTCCCAATCCCCGGTCCAAGCTCATACAAAAGATTTTGACTCCTGGACCCTATCGTACTGCCTCTCCTTCCACACCATCCTCTGACTCCGACGATGACTATATCCCAGAGACTGAGGCTGCCGAGAAGGAGCCTACCCCTCCTCCTCGCACTACCTCACGTCAGTCCAAGGGGAAGGCTCCCATGCCCTCTGGTGGGGTGTGTTGAGTATTGATTCCCTGGATTTGGTTTTGATGATGAACAAACATAATTATCGTGAACTAACTCTTTGTGAGCGCAGTTATGGAGATCGTCGCCAAATTTCTATGAACATCACAAGCGACGTCTCAAGACGTCTCAAAGTGCGTGAACGTGTGATTGAAGCTTCGTTGAAGCTCAAGGACCATTATTGAAGTCATGAAGATTCGATTGAAGCTTTCGAAGACGGTTCGTCAAGTTTTATTTATAGTCTTCTAGCTTCTTTTCGTAGAATGTTAAGCCTTGAGTAGGTCTTACGTTTTAATCTTCATAACGCTCATATCTTAGAGCTAGGATCTTAGTAGAAGTCCATACGATCTTTCCCGAAGCTTCGCGCTTCGTTTCGCGACTTCTTGTTTTGATGGGAGCGAGATAAATTGGGCTCGCATCATTTTGGACAAGATGGACTCATTTGAGTGCATCAGGAAGTCGACCAAAGCCGTGCATATTCCCTATCCGTGCCTCTTGACATTGGTCTTTCGCCACTTCAGAGTTCCCCTCCCTCCTGACGATCAGCGTCCCTTGGGTCCGCCCCCTGAACGCGACCGCCGTCAAGAAGTCTCTTGCGGCCTTGCGTCACGTTCAGCGGACCACCCCTTCAGTTCCTCCTCCGTCGTCTCGCTCTACCTCTTCAGCTTCCATGAGCCGTCAGGAGGCTCGTCTTTTGCGATGTGAGGAGATGCTCGTGCGTATCTGTGAGCATTTTGGTGTTGAGATCCCTCCGTCAGTTTCAGATGAGGAAGCTATAGATGCTGCTGAGGCTGAGGAGCGTGTTGCTACTTCTCCGATTCGTGCCCCAGAGGGTACTACTGCTGCTGCTTCGTCTGTTCATGCTCCTGAGAGCACTCTTGCTATCACCATCCCTTCGGTGGATACCTCCGTTGCTCCCGAGAGCACCACTCCATTGCACAGCCTGCTGCTGGTGCAGATCCTGCCTCTGCCTCCTGAGCCTTTCTTGGAGGACTCTCCTTTGCGCTCTTTGGATGATCCATCTCGTTGAGAGAGAGTGTGGTTAGGATAGATGGGTGGTTGTTTTGTATGTTTTGTGATACTTTTTGATGTAAGTTGGGTTGTTGTATGCTGTGCACCACATACTGTTATCTGATGATGATCAATTTTTTTTGGTAGTATGGATGTATCAATTTTGATGTTTCTATATAAATATATCCATCCTATTGCATTTCATATCTATGTGCATATTGTACTTTTGTCTCTGATGTTTACTTTATCGCTCGTCGATTCTGTTGCATATATAGCTTTGTTTGAATGGAAACATGAGTTGTTTTCCATGCAATCAATTCGCTACAAAATGTTGATATTGGAGAGTATGTTCCTTTCATCAATATGTGGTTTGCTTTTTGTTTTTGATGATTTCTATTTTCGACTATGGTCTTGTTGGCACGCTTTGTTTTATTTGCTTTTTGTTTTTGATGATTTCTATTTTCGACTATGGTCTTGTTGGCACGCTTTGTTTTTGTTTTCGATGTTTTCCTTGGTGCCATTTGGGCCGTCGTCGTTTTCTTCAACTCTCGTGTTTAGATTTTTGCTTAGCCTTAGTTGTTGTCGTTTTCTTCCTCCCGCTCGTTTTGGATAATGCCAAAGGGGGAGAGAATTAATAATGACTTAAGTGCTAAATGATAATTTAAACATTACCGTGAATCTAATTTCATATGTTAGATTCAGGGGGAGTGAAGAAATAAAAATGGATTCCGATCATACATTTCAATAATTGGATCATGTCTTATACTTTTATCTTCTGCTTGATGTTTATGTTTAATATTTAATATGAAACTAACTAGTCATCAATGCAGGGGAGTAAGTAAATTTCATTTATCTCATTATTATTGATTTATATTTATGTTGGTTTGTCATCACCAAAAAGGGGGAGAATGTTGAGTATTGATTCCCCTGATTTGGTTTTGATGATGAACAAACATAAATATTGGGTACTAATTCTCTTTGAGCGCAGTTATGGAGATCGTCGCCAAATTATTTTGTAGATCTCAAGCGACATCCCAAGTCTTTCTTAGAGCGCGTGATCGTTGTGCCTGAAGCTTCGTTAAAGCTCAAGGAGTTATTAATGAAGTCAAGGGATTCGGATTTTCAATGTTGAAGCTTTGAAGACGGTTTGTCGTGTTATTTTATATTGTCTTCTAGTTTCATTTCATAGAATGTTAAGCCTTGAGTAGTACTTGCCTAGTTATCCTTATTTCTATCCTAGCTTATCTCTAGGATTGCCATAGAAGTCACTAGAAAGTCTTTCCTTAGCTTATCGCGTCGTTTCATGACTTTCTGTGCATCTTAGTTGGTTCAAGTAGAAGGACCAACCGACTAGATGACGATCTAATCGGTTGGAAATCCTTCTTGAACCGACTAGTCATCCTTGTGTATTTTGGCATACTTACTGTTGACCAATTAGTCGGTCCAAGAAGGCTCACCGACCTACTAGTTGTCCAACTAGTCGGTTGATGTTTTTTCTTAGACCGACTAGTTTTCCCTCCTTATTTCACTATATTCTCTGTCAACCTTCTAGTCGGTCCAAGAAGGTTCACCGACCGACTAGTTCTCAAACTAATCAGTCAGTGATCCTTCTTAGACCGATTAAGCTGCTTTATTTTTCCAGCCGTTGGAGATTTTATTTCCACGACTTTTCTTGATCTGTTTTGATTCTTTCCATATGTGTTTGATTCGTTTCAAACAAGGAAATTTGTCTATTATCAGAGGGATTTCAGATCTAATTTTTCGATCATTCGTTTTTGAATTTCTAAGGCTTTCTCTCTCGAAAATCTCTCCCTCTTCTCTTTGTGACCTAATTTCTCAAGGAGATTTTCAACGGTGTGTGTTCATATTGCTGAAGGATCAAATCACGATCATCACCATCGTCCTAGCCATTCTCACGCTGCTCATCGTTGCTAGGGTTTCGTGCTCACTCTTTCTCATCTTCCTTCCTTGCCCTAATTCGTAAGTATCTCAAGGCATAGGAATTTGTGGTGAGTTCTATTTATTTCATTTAAACTATTTATTATAAGTTTACCTCTTGGGTTGTGAGAGAAGTTTGTGATCCCGGTTTGTGAGAGTCACAATTCGTTCATTGTATTGTGTGATATTGTAGTTGTTTAGTGGAACCTTGAGTTAGTGGATTCTAACTCAAGTAGCCGGAAGGGATCCGGGTGTCTGGGACGTAGGATCACCGGGAACAATTCGGGGAGACTTGGGTGGATCCGAACCCATTACATCGTTTGTTTGCGTTGTGATTCTCTTGTTGTACCTTTTAATTCCGCATAGTTGTATGTGATTGCACGATAATTAGGAATTAGACTCTTGATTATTTTAAAGTATTATTCACCCCGCTCTAGTACTTGTGCAGTAGTTTTCGGGGGCATTACAGTACTAACACGGTTTTCTTTTCATTCCTTGAACCCTGATGTACATTTGGAGGAAAATAAAACGGGGAAGGCGAGGGTAAGCTAATCTTGCACGGGCGCGGCTACAGCTGATTGTCCCGTCTGCTCACTCGATGACTTGCATAGACGCCCGAACCACATTCACCTTATTTTCCTTGTCCATATGCCTGGACGTCCCTTCTCCATGGGTGGCGGTTGAGTCGTCGACAAAATTCTTTAGGTGGCCTCGGCTGACCAGTTTCTCTATATCCTTCTTCAAGTGCCAGCAGTCGTCGGTGTCGTGGCCATTGTCTTTGTGGTACTTGCAATACTTGTCCTTTCTGCCTCTCTTCATCCTTCGAGGCGGCCTACTTAAACGTCCATCCTTTTGAGCGTGTGCAAGGATGACGTCCGGGGCGGTGTTTAGCTTGGCTGGTCGCGCCTCCTCCCTGCGTTGCTTTTCTCTGGCCTTCTTCTCCTGCCGAGGTTCGTCAGGTCCGTGGCATTCGCTCTCGCCCCGCTTAGAGCCCCATCTAGCCCCTGTTGGGTGACTTCCGTCATCTGTGACCAGCGCTTCCTCCGTCAGCATGTAGCGCTCCGTCCAGGCTATGACCTCGGCGAGGTCTTTCGGGGGATCATTGTGCAATGACTTCTTCAGGCCACTGTACAGGAGCCCTTTCTTCAGGGCCATTTTCACGACCAGCTCGGGACAGCTCTCCACATTAGTCTCTCGACGTTGAAGTGACGCATGTAGTGCCTTGGGGTTTCTCCAGGACCCTGCACTACATTGCACAGGAGTTCTGAGTCCGGTTTTACCTGGCGTCCGGCCATGAACTGTTTGCAGAACTGCTGGGAGAGGTCCTCGAAGCTGTCGATGGAATGGTTGGGGAGTCTATGGTACCAACTCCGGGCTGATTTCCGGAGGGTGGAGTAGAAGCCTCTGCAGAGTAGGGTGTCGTCGGCTCCTTGGAACGCCATGACCCCCTCATAGTCCATCACATGGTCTACCGAGTCCCCCGTGCCGTCATACTTCTCTAAGGTCGGCACCTTGAATCTGGAGGGCACCCGTGCCTCGGTTATCCTTCTGGTCAACGGGCTGCGGTCGCCCCTGGATGCCCTCCCGTGCTAACACAGAGGTCGAGTTACTGAGGCGAGCGAACAGGGTCATGCGGGGGCTCGCCCGAATCCCAGCCGAGCCGGGGACGAGAGTTGGTCGGCGGGCACATCTCCTCTCCCGTTGGTATTCTCGACTCCTTCGCCTTCCACGATGGGGGCTTTCACTCCGGCTGGGTCGGTCCCCAATGGCCCGACGATCGGTCGATCGCCGATTTGTTGAGCGTGGTCGCCGAGACAAGGCCATTGTCGATTCGTCTCCAGCTTGCTCGAGACCCACCTCGTCCCCCTCACCTCGTCCCCCTCCCGAAGTATGGTAGGCGTGATGGATCGCACTGGGACGAAGTTCGACAGGGTGAATCGCCGTTTAGGGTTGGCTCCCCCATCCCCGTGGTCAGTGACCACGGCCGAGCGTAAAGGTCGACGGTCCCCTCCCTGACCGAAGGCCCCGCCGCCCCATCTCTCAGGATGAACGGGTTATCGACGGGCTGTTGAATCGTTGCGGCCAACGTCCGGAGGTGGGCGTTGGTCTCCTGGGCAAAGAGACAAAGCTGCTCTTGGGTCACCGAGTGTGAGTCGCATGTCCTCTCGGTGGTGTGGCTGTGATGGTTCTCGGGAGGCACGTAATCGTCCTCATCGTGGATGGGGGGCATGCTCCCCGGGCTGTTGTAGACTGGTTCCATTTCGGTGGTTTGACGTGGGCTTGTGTTCGATCCCACAGACGGCGCCAGATGTTTACGGGTGTTTTCTCACCACTGGATCATTGACCGAAGATTGGATGGTCAGCGTGCTCAAGGGATCGGTTGAAATCCCTTGGTTCCGCCAAGCGTGCGTGTACTTGACGAGGGTTGCTTGGGTTCTCCCGCCAGCTCCGAAAATAGCTGGCTCGGAGGATCGAGGACGAGCAGGCTCCTTGCCCGGGGTGCTTGGCCTCGGTCAGCGGGGTGCGGAGGGGTAGCCTTGGCACCTAGATGAGCGCTCGGCCTCGGTCAATCAAGTGCGGAGAGTTAGCCTCGGCGCCTTGATTGTTTCTTAGTCTCGATTGGCGGTGATGCTCGTCGGAGGCGAGCGGGCTCAATGCCGCGCGCACCTTGCTTCAGTGAGTACTGCGCTGAGAGGTAGCCTCGGCGCCTTGTGATCTACTCGACCTGGACAGACGAAAGAGATCGTTAGGGGGGGCGGACTTTGGTTCCGGCCAAGTCCCCTCCGATGTCTAAGTCAGAACGGATTTGAAAGATACTTGGCGGGACCGGTACGGCTCGTAGGGAGGCCGATACGCGTATCCTCAAACCAAGCTAGGGAAGGGAAGGCAATGTGGAAAACAAGGTCTTTTAGTAGAATACATCCGTGTGTCGGTATTTGGGATCAGGCCCTCTCTTCGTCCCCCCTCGAGTCCCTATATAGGGATTCTCCCACGACCGTCCCGTCTTTACGCCCCCCTATTCCGCCCCCCATGATCCGCCTCCCTCCTGGCGCCTTTATGCGTCATGAAGGTGGATTAACGGGGTCCCTTAATGGTCATTAAGGGGAGAGTTTTGGGGAGTGGTTAACTCCCGCGGTCGTGGGCTGTTCGGGCGCACGTTCGATCGTGGCTGATCCGCTAGCGGGCCCTTACGAGGGTCTTCGACGGTTGGCCCAAACTCCTTTGGGGAGACTTTTTCGTCCTACGTGAGCTTAGGCCGCTCGCTTTTGGGCCTCTCCAAAATGGGGTATCAATTGCCATCCTATTTGAACCTGCTACTAATTCGGATGGTTACTACTGTTTACACTGTATTTAACTACTAACAAAGATATCATTTTAGCCTATAATTATGATTGTTGAACCATCATTGACATTTGTTTTGTTGGCAGATATGCTCCACTTAAATTAAAAATTATTTCTTTTTAAATATCATATGGCATACGAGAGGCATGACCTTTGCGAAGAAAAATATGTCGTCGTCATCATATGCGAAAGAAAGAGACCTTTCATGTCTCAAATGGTGCATATTATTCTAAAAGATTTTACTGGCTGCAATAACCAATTCGGAAAAAAAAACCAAAGGGGAGAGGAACCCAGCCAAATGATATGTTCCTAATGATAAAACCCCTTGCATCATCGTACTAAATGATTTCACATTGGGAATGGGTCAAATAAAATACAGACTCGGCATTAATTTATGGTGGATTTAGGTTGAGGAGTTGGACCAAATAAAGATACAAAACATCATCACATGTTTTGTCACAAGCACCCTCTGTTAGACTGTTGCAAAAAATCAATTTCTTTTGATCCCTTTCTGTTAGTGCACGGGTGCGGACCATGGTGAAGTATCCGCGTATCCGACCTATTAGACGCCCACAACCCGATACCCGACACTCGAAGCGGAGTATTGCCGAGTCAAACGAACGGCTCGTTCGACCGTTAAGCTTCCACCGATATTCAGGAAGACGTTAATGGTGCCGAATCAATTGGCAGTCGTTATCTCGAATCCCGAGTAGATCGCGCCCGAATCAATGAGGGACGGTTACGCACGGCTATTAGGGAGCTACCTATAAAGACCCAAAAAGACAAAGGTAAAGGGGTTGCCAATTCTCAAGGTACGAGATTTAAGACATAGAACTCTACTTTTTCAGCTGATATTTCTTACATCATCGAGCTTGCGACGACAGATCTGAGGCGAACATCTGTGGGTCGATCTCAGCTGCTCCAAGCTCTCTCTCGTCCTTAAGTTCCCACACTAACTTAAGCATCGGAGGGGATTTGGGTTAGGACCCAGATCCGACCCCCCTAACGTGTCTCTGTGATGTAGATCGACGAGTCGCCATCTCCTGCGAGGGTCGCTTCCGAGCTTTCCAGCCTCGAACGATCGACGTATCAACTGTCCAAAAGGTCGATCGAGCACCGCATCATCATCTACTTCCATCATTCGACCTAGTTTCTTCCAACCTAGGGTCCCACTTCACTCGCTGACGAGGCTCCGACTCGGCGCGAATGGCCCACGTCAGCTTGACAACTTCTTGGTTGTTTTTGGCCTTAACAGTTTGGCGTCGTCTGTGGAAAATCACGAGTCGACATCCCGATCGACAAAATACCTCAACTATGTCCACTCACACACCAACATCCTCCGAGGATGCCTCGACACCTCCCTGTGTCAGCCTCATCAACATGATAATGGGAGGTCCCATGCACCCGGAGCTGTCAACCTCGCTCCAAAGCTCCTACGCCGGAAGGTTGATAACAGTATCTGTGGGGTGAAAGCGCCCCAGAGATTCCACATCGCCTATCTCCTTATCGGATGAAGATCTGGACGGTGTGGAACTACAGCATGATGATGCCATCGTCATCACGGCCACCATCAACGAGATCGCCGTAAAAAGGTTACTTGTCGACACCGGAAGCTCGTGCGATATACTCTTCTTCACCACATTGGAGAGAATGAAGTTGTCCTCTGTGGAGTTGACGCCCTACTCAGGGCCCCTAGTGGGATTCACCAAACACTTCGTCCCAATAGCAGGCATCATCACCCTACCGGTGACCCTTGGCACGTATCCGCGACAAGTCACCCGCCGGACCAGTTTCATGGTGGTGAAGATCAACTCGGCGTACAACGGGATCATCGGGAGACCACTACTAAACGTTATAGAAGCGGTGGTCTCGACTTTTCATCAGGAGATCAAATTCTAGACCCCCGAAGGAGTCGGGAAAGCAAGAGGAATTAAGAAGCATGCGCGATCGTGCTATACACTATCCACCGCTTTGAGAAGGATCGGGCATGCAGACCTAGTCGATCCCAAAGGCGAAGATCGACGGCCTGCATCAGTCGAAGAAACGGAGAACATCTGGATCTCCGAAGAAGAGGGTAAAACTGTCTCTATTGGATCAATGCTCCCTTTCGACCTAAGGGAACAATTGATCGCTCTTCTGAGAGAGCATGCAGACATCTTCGCCCGGTCTCCGAAGGATATGCCCGGCATCGACCCCGAGGTGATATCCCACAAGCTGGAGGTCGACCCGACTTCTAGGCCCATGAAGCAAAAGAAGAGAAACATGTGGGGCGAAAAGATGAAGGCAGCAATTAAAGGAAGTGGATCGACTTTTGGAGGCAGGCTTCATTCGAAAACTCAAATATCATGATTGGCTCTCGAATGTCGTGATGGTGAAGAAGGCGAATGGAAAATAGTGAATGTGCATCGACTTCACCGATCTCAATAAAGTATGTCTGAAGGATAGTTACCCCCTATCCCGGATCGACCATCGGGTCGACAATGCTTTAGGCTACGAACTCCTCAACTTCATGGATGCTTTCTTGGAATATAACCTGTTACGACCTAAAGATCGTGGGAGTCCAACTCACGCCCAGATCCGCTGACATACCTCATTGAATCACCTCTTTGCGAAAAGGCCGCCGCCCCGGAGGTCCGAGGCTACATGAGAATGGGCGCACCTCACAGCACTCCCCCCTCCCAGTCTAGGTGTACAACCACAGTCGCTCGGCCCAACAGGGGCGGTGCGCGTGGGGAACGTCCAGACAGTGCCGTCTGGGATGCTGACAGAGACGTGCATATCCCTCCTTGCCAGCGGTCCACGACCCGCGACCGAAAAGGTACGTGGTCGGGCCGGACAACCCTCGGGCAGGTCGACCCGGTCGGTCCCCACGAACCCTGCCGCCAGGGACAGTATTGCCGAGCCCTTAATCCATCACGCACGACAAACAACCTAGTGTAAGGACACGACTGACACTAACGCCGCCCGACCGTCTGATAAAGCACCCCCTGGCCGCTGAGCCCCCTGACACTTAATGCTTTCGGCCCTGACACCCTAACAAAAGTGCCCCTGGTCGTTGCGCCGTCTGACAAAAGCGGGGCAGACACTCCTGTTCCTGACATCCTCGTCCGAAGCTTCTGCTAACAGCCGAGCCAGCTCAGCACGTCGAGTCAGCATGCCAGGTCAGCCCCATCTAATCATCCCACATCAGGTATAAATACCCCCACACTTCTTACGGTGAGGGGGTTGGCAAATTCTCTCTCTTAATCCATTATTCACACACGAGAGCAAAGGTCGTCCATATCTTTGTTCTCCCACTTATAGCTCGCCACGTACGGTCGACACACCCTCAGTCCGACCGGCGTGCCTAGCCCTCGTTTTAAGTCCTATTACTGACTTAGGCATCGGAGGGGCTAAGGGTTGGACCCCAACCCTGCCCTTCTGACGAGTTGCTCGCGGTGCAGGAAAGCTCGCCCCTTGGTCGACGTCAGCCTTTGTCTCCCGTCGCCCGATCTTCTTCCGCCGTGTCTGGTGAGATTTGACTCCGTGGCCACTCCCGGTGGCAAGTCTAGCCTCTTCACCCCACTAATCACTTGTTAAATAGCCCACCTAAACCCTCTTATCAACATAACCACCGTGCCCTTGGTTCCCCTCAATACAAATTCATTGTACGCGAGTTCCACCTCGTAACAATTGGCGCCGTCTGTGGGAACGAAGGGTCACACCCATGTTAGACTCCATGCCGATCATTCGGAACCCTGACCACGGCAAGGATCCCGTGGGTCAGGAGCCACTCCCTTTACTAATCACCCCGGCACCCGACCCCCCTCCGGGGATGGGCGTCGAGACAGACCATACTTCGGCCCGCGCAATCCTGAAGAGCTTCGAGGCCGTTACTCAGGCGATGGGAAGCTACGCGGCGGCGGGAGCGGAGCCACCGCCCGGCCCCTCGGAGCCCCCAAACGTGAGACGGAATCTCCACCCTCAGTTCGAGGAGGAGGGAGGAGACAGGGGGCTCGCCAAGGAGGTTGCGGCCCAGCAGAAGCTCCTGGAAGAGGAAATGGAGGTCGCGCGGCTGTGGAGGCGTCGGGAGGATGCAGCCGCCGCGCAAAGGCATTTGGACGAAGCGGCCGAGACCGCCCGGCGGGCCTACCAGGACGAAGAAACCGCCCGCCACCAGCTCCGCTTCATCATCACGGAGCGTGAAAGGCTAAGGAGAGAGAACGAAGGCAACCGGAAAATCCCAGAGGTGACGGCAACGGGCCGGCGGCTCGGGGACGGGCGGGGCCCGTTGTTGGCCAGGTCCCCATCGGGAGGAGGGAGTCCGCCTCGCCAGCACCACTCCTCCGATCGCCTGCACGAGGAAGCCGTTTGTCGACAACTACGCTTCATCACCGCCGAGCGCGAAAGGCTTCTGCGGGAGAATCAGGAACGGATGGAGACCCGGGGGGAGGCGGCCGGAGGGCGATGGTAATGGGAGAACCGTAGCCCGCAACCCTTCGAATCCTCGACCCGGGGAAGGAGCCCCGCCAGGCGACCGTCACGCTACTCCCCGGGGCGGGAGGACCGTCGGCAGCCGAGGCGCGACCGGAGCCAGACCCCTGAATGGCGGAGAGGGGATGCGCCCGAGCGCCTTACCTATCCGGAGGAGGCGACGCCGCTTGCACGGTGGATCACGTCCGCCCCGAGGCCAATAAGGTTCAAACCCCCCCACCTGGCCACATACAACGGAAGAGGCGACCCCCTCACGCACGTGCAACAATACCGGGGGGCGATGGAGGCACAGGATGTGGATGAGGCGTTTCTGTGCCGGCATTTCTCCCAAAGTCTGAGGGACACAGCATTGGATTGGTACTTCGGCCTACCTGCAAGATCCATTGGGAGCTTTGGCGAGCTGTCCCACAAGTTCTGCCAAGAGTTTCGGGCTGGGCGGACGAAGAAGAAGCCCTTGGACTACCTCAGCACGGTAGTCCAAGGAGAAGGGGAGACAACGGGAAGATACCTGCGCCGCTTTCAGGAGGAGAGACGGGCGGTGGTAGCCTGTGGCGACGAGGTACTCATGCTGGCCTTCAAGACGGGATTGCGGACTCGGAGCCTCCACAAATCCCTGCTCCGAGACCCGTCGGCCGACTATGAGGCGCTGGTCGCTATGACGGAGAGGCATGCATTGGCCGAAGAGACCATCGGCCCGAAGGCCCTATTTCCCCCGGTGAAACCACTTCGAGGCGAGCCCAAATCACCCCCTCGGCCAGGGCAGGAGGAGGGGCGTCGGGGCCGCGACCAACTGGCCCGACCAAGGCGCGACCCGACGGGGCGTCGCCCACATGATCGCCCTGATCCGGTCCGAGAGCTTGCCCCGGCCCAAGGTGCCGCCCGAGCCATCCCAAGACAGGAAGACCCCTTGCAGGCACACTACACACAGCTCAACGCCCCCATGTTAGAGGTTCTGGCCGCTGCGACGAGGGCCAGACTACTGCCGGAGCATCCCCGGGGGATGAGGTCGGATCCGGCAAAGCGGGATCTCCGGAGGTATTGCTGATATCACCGTGACCACAGCCACGATACTGACCATTGCTACACTCTTAAGAGAGAGATCGAGCGGCTGATCCAGGCGGGCCACTTGGGAGGCTTCGTGGGGAACAGGCGGGCAGTACAAGGAGAGAGAGCCCCCCGGGAGGCGCGGGGGCCGGAACCGCCAGCGGACCACGATCGGGAGGAGCCACGCCCCCCCGGGGCGATCATGCGCATAGAGATGATAAGCGGGGGGCCGCCCCCAGAAGGGACGTCGCCCACGATCTCAGAGGCAGGTGCCCGATAGGTGATGGTAGCGGGCGCCAGCAGCAGGCCGAAGCGGAGAAGTACAAACCGACCCCCTATCACCTTTACAGAGGGAGATCAGCGGGAGGTTGGGAGTCAGTGTGATGACGCCCTCATCGTCGAGGCTCGGATCGGGGCGGTCGTCGTCAGCCGGCTCCTGATTGACACCGAAAGCTCCTGCGACATCCTGTTCCTGTCAACGGTCGAAAGGATGGGGTGGGGGCGTACGGACCTAGAGCCCTGCGCGGGCCCCATCGTCGGCTTCACCCGCCATATGATCCCCATAGTGGGGACGATCACCCTGCCGATGACTCTGGGGGAGGAACCGAGGGTCGTCACCCGGGGGACACGGTTCATCATCGTCGACGTCGCATCGGTGTACAACAGAATCATAGGGCGTCCATACATGATGGCCATAGAGGCGCTCCCCAGCCTGCTGCACCAGATAATGAAATTTCGGACCCCGCAGGGGGTGGGACTGGTACGAGGAAACCAGGAGGTGTCTGGGGGCCGCGACAAGGGGCCAGTCAGGCGCGGGAGCCCAAAGCGGGCCCTGACGGTCCTCATCCCCGATGAAAGGGAGGACTTCTACGACCAGCGGCCGACCCCGGCTGAGGAGGTCGAGGAGGTTCCCGTAGCCGCGGAGGAAGAAAGAACTGTCTCCATCGGGACGAAACTCCCGGCCGCCCTGAGAGCGGCCCTCGTCGGCCTGCTCTGGGAAAACACGGATATATTCTCCTGGTCCCCCACAGACATGTGGGGGGTTGACCCGACGGTGATCTCCCACAGGTTGAACGCGGACCCAGAAGCCCGACCGGTCCGACAGAAGAAGAGAAGCGCGGGGGGCGAAAAGAAGAGGGCGGCCGAGGAAGAAGTAGAGTGGCTCCTTGAAGCCAAGTTTGTCCGGCCAGTGGATTACCCGGACTGGCTCGCCAATGTCGTTTTGGTGAAGAAGCCCAGTGGAAAATGGCACATGTGCGTCGACTTCATCGACCTCAACAAGGTGTGCCCAAAGGACAGTTTCCCCCTACCCCGGATCGACCGCTTGGTGGACCAGGCGTCCGGTTACGAGTTGTTAAGCTTTATGGACGCCTTCTCGGGTTACAACCAGATACTGATGGCGGAGGAGGATGAGGAAAAGACGTCCTTTGTCACCGATAAGGGCACCTTCTGTTACACCAAGATGCCCTTTGGACTGAAGAACGCCGGGACGACCTATCAGCGGATGGTAGACCGAATATTCAGCCCTCAGGTGGGGCGAAACTTGGAGGTCTACATCGACGACATGCTGGTAAAGAGTAGGAGGGCCCCAGACCACCTCGCCGACTTACATGAAACGTTCCAAAGGGTCTGCCGATACAACTTAAGACTGAACCCCGCAAAGTGTATCTTCGGTGTGCAGTCGGGAAAATTCCTAGGCTTCATGATAACGAAGCGGGGGATCGAGGCGAACCCAGACAAGGTGACGGCCCTCATCAATATGGCGGAACCCCGGACGATCCGGGACTTGCAGCGACTGAACGGCCGGATCGCTGCTCTGGGGCGATTCCTGTCGAAATCTGTGGAGCAGTCACTCCCCTTCTTCAGGGTTTTGCGCACTGCCTTTGGCGAAGCTAAGGACAAGAGGAAGGTGATCCCATGGGACAACGACTGTGCACGGGCGTTCATGGAGCTGAGGGCTTACCTACAAAGTCCACCGCTCCTCGCACGGCAAGAAGAAGGCGAACCCCTAGGGTTGTACTTGGCAACCAACGAAGAGGCCGTTAGTTCCGTCTTGACCAAGGAGGAAGGGGGGGGTGCAGCGCCCTGTTTACTACGCCAGCCAGATCCTCCGGGAGGTGGAGACTCGCTACAGTCCCATCGAGAGAGCCGCCTACTGCCTAATCACCACAGCCCGAAAGCTCCGACCATACTTCCAGGCCCATCCCATCGCCGTCCACACCGACATGCCCCTCGAGAAAAACCTGAAGAGGTTGGAGCGGTCGGGGAGGATGCTCAACTGGAGTGTCGAGCTCAGCGAATTCGACATAACATACAAAGCCCGGACGGTGATCAAGGGCCAGACGCTGGCCGACTTCGTGGTGGAATGCACCGCAGGGGGCGCTCCGGGGGACCAACCAGAGCCCCCATCGGCAACCGTGTCCCCGCGGGGGACCGGGGGGGCGAACCCTCAAAGCCCTCCCGGATGGACGTGTACGACTTATGGACCATCCGCGTCGATGGCTCCACGACGGGATCCGGGACGAGGGCGGGTATCGTCATTCAAACCCCCGACGGGTGCTCGTTGGAATACGTCCTACGCTTCAACTTCCCGGCAACCAACAATGTCGCGGAATACGAGGCCGCGGTCAATGGGTTGAAGCTCGGTAGGGCGGTGGGGGCGACAAACGTGTTGTTCCTTAGTGACTCACGGCTTGTCGTCCACCAGATCCAAGGAAGATTCGAGGCCCGAGAAGAAACGATGAAGCGCTACCTTAAGCGCATCCAGATCGAGCTCCGCAAGTTCAAGAAGGCGGACATCCGGCACCTACTCCACTCCAAAAACCTCCAGGCGGACGCCCTGTCTAAGCTGGCCTCCTCCTCCGCGGCCGAGATCGGGAAGGCCATCTACGTCGAAAGCCTATTGACCCCAACCATTGACGAAGAAGAACTGATGTGTGCAGGCACGGTGACGATGTGGATGACCCCCATTATGAAGTACTTGGAGACGTGGGACCTGCCCGAGGATCGGATGCTGGCTAAAAAGGTGGAGAGGCGGGCCCTGTCATTCGTGCTCCTCGACGGAGTGATGTACCGCTGCCGTCGTGCCAACTTCGACGTCCTGCCCTATCTAAAGTGCTTGGGCCCGGAGCAGGCTGAGCAAGTCATCCGCGAAGTGCACGAAGGCTTCTGCGGAAACCACCATGGCTGTCGCACCATCGCCCACAAAATAATGCGCCAGGGGTACTATTGGCTGACAATGATCCGGGACGCAGTACAATACGTCAAGAGGTGCGAGGCGTGCCAGAAATTCTGCCGACGGACGAATGCACCTCCGACCAACTTGATGCCCATTGTGAGCCCGATCCCATTCGCCAAATGGGGACTCGACATCCTTGGGCCTTTCCCGAAGGCCTCCGGGGGAAGAAAATATCTAGTCGTCGTCGTGGACTACTTCACGAAGTGGGTGGAGGTAGAGCCGCTAGCGCGTATCACGTGGACAGACATGAAGGGCTTTATCTGGCAATCCATTATATGTCGCTTCGGGATACCCCGCTCGATAGTCACGGATAACGGAAGGCAGTTCGATTGCGAAGGCTTCCGTGACTTCTGTTCGGGCTGGGGGATCAAACTCCATTTCGTGTCAGTCGCCCACTCGCAGTGCAACAGAATGGCGGAGGCCGCGAATAAATGCATCTTGAACCCTATGAAGAAAAAAGTGGACGTCGCCCTTGGTGCATGGGTCGACGAGCTGCCGGGGATCCTATGGTCCTATCGCACCACCCACAAGGCCTCGACAGGAGAAAGCCCGTTCATGCTGGCATACGGATCGGAGGCAGTCGTTCCCGTGGAAATTGGAGAAGAGACGATCCGACTAAAACTCTTCGACGAAGAGATCAATGAAGAGGGACTCGGCCTCAGTCTTGAATTGATAGACGAGGTAAGAGACCGGGCCCTGACGAGCCTCGTCAAGCATAGCCAGAGGATGGCGCGACACTACGACTCCCGGGTGAAGCAGCGGACTTTCAGGATCGGCGACTTGGTCCTCAGAGACGCCACCTTCAGACCCGAGACCGCCCTGCGGGGAAAGCTGGCCGCCAAATGGGAGGGGCCCTACAAGGTCATCGATATCGTCGGACCAGCCACGTACATCTTGGCAACCCCAGATGGGAATGAGCTGGCCCATCCTTGGAATGCAAAGCACCTGCTAAAGTTCTACCAATAGTTGTGAGTTTTTCTTTTATATATACGAGATACACATCTACCTGCTTTCCCCAACATTGTTGTTTCCACATAAGTGTTTCAGCGTGAACCTCCGAACCTCTGGGGCAGGGCCAACCCTAGCCACCCAAACCAGAGAAGGGCACGGGCCGGGCTACGCGCCCGCTCCCCCCTTAAGACCTCTAGGGCAGGGCCAACCCTAGCCACCTAAACCAGAGAAGGGCACGGGCCGGGCTACGCGCCCGCTCCCCCCCTCAAGACCTCTGGGGCAGGGCCAACCCTAGCCACCCAAACCAGAGAAGGCCATGGGCCGGGCTACGCGCTCACTCCCCCCTCGAGACCTCTGGGGCAGGGCCAACCCTAGCCACCCAAACCAGAGAAGGGCACGGGCCGGGCTACGCGCCCGCTCCCCCCCCTCAAGACCTCTAGGGCAGGGCCAACCCTAGCCACCCAAACCAGAGAAGGGCACGGGCCGGGCTACGCGCCCGCTCCCCCCCCTCGAGACCTCTGGGGCAGGGCCAACCCTAGCCACCCAAACCAGAGAAGGGCACGGGCCGGGCTACACGCCCGCTCCCCCCTCAAGACCTCTGGGGCAGGGCCAACCCTAGCCACCCAAACTAGAGAAGGGCACGGGCCGGGCTACGCGCCCGCTCCCCCCCTCAAGACCTCTGGGGCAGGGCCAACCCTAGCCACCCAAACCAGAGAAGGGCACAGGCCGGGCTACACGCTCGCTCCCCCCCTCAAGACCTTTGGGGCAGGGCCAACCCTAGCCACCCAAACCAGAGAAGGGCACGGGCCGGGCTACGCGCCCGCTCCCCCCTCGAGACCTCTGGGGCAGGGCCAACCCTAGCCACCCAAACCAGAGAAGGGCACGGCCCGGGCTATGCGCCCGCTCTCCCCCTCGAGACCTCTGGGGCAGGGCCAACCCTAGCCACCCAAACCAGAGAAGGGCACAGGCCGTGCTACGCGTCCGCTCCCTCCCTCGAGACCTATGGGGCAGGGCCAACCCTAGCCACCCAAACCAGAGAAGGGCACGGGCCGGGCTGTTGGATATGGAAGACGTTTGTACACCCTTGTAGGGGATGTACGAGGGAATACAGACCTCGAACGTCGCGTACACGAAGTCGTGTGCAAAGGGAATCTGTTCCCTTGCGGAGAGGATCTCTGGATGAGTGGGAAAGTCGCATTATATATGCATAAGTGCATGCGACATATGGCTAATAAAGGGGGAATATCTTAAGCTTATGTTGTACCATGCATATGGTACAACTTAAGCTTTTAATGTGCCATGTATCATGGTACACCTTAATTAAGTTGTTCCAAAGGAACAACTTACCCTAAAATAACTACCTTGGGGGCTATAAATAAGACCCAAGGGTAAGCCATTTCTTACACCTTTTGCATGGAATTCATGCATGCAACTTCATTCTAGCGAAGCTCTGCAGAAATCCTTTCTCTTCCTCTATCCAAGTTCTTAATCTAAAGTAGAGATTTAGATTGTGGATTTAGTAGCCTTACTCCGTTCGTGAGTAGACTCGATCCATCGTGGCGAATCCGAAGGCGAAGTTCGTAGACTACCGTGCCGCGTACGCAAGCGTAAGTCTCAACTTCATTTATCGATCCTAACTCTGTTTTGGCAGGATTCCACATTGGTATCGATCCTAACTTATCAAATTATGAATATCGTTCCAAGTGGGAGTTGATTTTAGAACTATCCATATGGGATATTCTATTATCATTTCAAGTGGGAATTATATTTGAAAAATACGTTTTCAAACTCGTTTTTTCGCTGCTAGTACTATAAGAGTACTATTGTTTGATGAGTGATGGGGGAATATTGAAGGTTGTTCTAGATGGTGATTGGAATCATAGAGACCTTTTCGATTCTAGAACAACATCTTCAATATTTTTCGAAAGTAACTTATCAAATATAATATAATTCCAAGTGGGATTTGAATTTTTAGAACTATCCAAATGGGATATTCTATTATCATTTCAAGTGGGAGTTATATTTTAAGAATTTTTATGCAATGTTTTGATCGAACCTTCGGTTTTATGTCTTTTGCAGCATTTTAAAAGTAAAATGTCTTCCGCTTCAAAGAATATCGTTGCTGAGTTAAACAAAGGTGAAAAACTCAACGGCGAAAATTACAATCTTTGGTCCATAAAGATACAATACGTTCTAGAGGAGCAAGAAGTGCTCGAAACTCTAAAGAACGTTATGATTGAACCCGAGTTGGGCACTACGGCCCAACACCGACGAGACAAGGAAGCTTTTGATGCTTGGTCTCGGAAGAATAAGATAGCGCGCATTACGTTATTAAGCAGTATGGCTGATGACATAATGCGCATCTTCCGAGAACATGACCTAGCCATGGACATATGGTCCAAGCTAGAGGAGAAGTTCGGTGGCACATCGGTGTCCAAACTTCGCTCCTTAACTATAAGGTTCGATTCATATAAGAAACGTCCAGATCATTCCATGGGGAAACATCTGCGACATATGGCGAACCTTATCTCGGAGTTAAAGGATGCAGGTCATGTGCTCACAGATGAGCAACAAATCCAAGCAGTCATACATTCCCTACCAAATGAGTGGGATCAGATGAAGATGCATCTCACTCATGATGAGAGCATCAAGACCTTCAACGACGTTTCCAAGCACCTCGAATTAGAGGAAGAGCGGCTTGCGGCTGCCAAGCCAAGTGCAGAAGTGCACATGGTTGCTAGTTCCTCACACGGGGGAAAGAAACGTAAAGATCGTTCGAAGTCTTCTAATGAACGTAATAAGCAACCTGAATCTACTAAGGAACCCAAACATAAGGGTGGGCACAAGAAATGGCACAAGAAGAAAGACTTGAAAAGGATCAAGTGCTTCAAGTGCAACAAGCTCGGTCACTATGCTCGTTCGTGTACGAGTGGAAGTGACGAGGTAACTTGTAATACTAGTTACATATGTGTTTCTAGTTCAATATTTCTTGTGGAATCTAATCCATTTTGGGATAATTGATTCAGGTGCCACCGACCACATAGCAAAGGACAGACGGTCCTTCGTGGAGTATCACCGATACCCCAAGGAATGAAGTGGATCAATGTAGGAAACAACACACGTGTTGTAGAGAAAGGCGTTGGGAATTGCAAGCTAGACTTGGACAACGGCCACACTCTTCTACTTTATGATGATCTCTTCATTCCATATATTCAAAGGAATATTAATACTGTGGTCAATTTAATGGGTCTGGGTTATAGTTGGTTCCTTCATGATTGTAATATGGACCTATTTTGTAATAATTCCTTTATTGGTACTGGGTTTGTATTTCAAAGGATTTATTGTAATAAGTACAATGTATTTCCTCATGTAATGAAAATTTCCTTGTGACAAATTCTTTGACTAATGAGTCTAATATAATTTGTTGGCACGCAAGGCTTGGTCATATTGGACCAATGCGTATAGATAGACTTGCCAAACGTGGCCTTCTATCCAATGTTTCAAAGGTTGAAATGTCGACCTGCGAACATTGCCTTGTGAGGAAATCTTGTCGCAAGCCGTTTGGAACCGGCACAAGGGCCGAGGTTCCATTACAGCTTATCCATTCGGACATATGTGGTCCGATGAATGTCAAGACAAGACGCGGGAAGTCCTATTTTTCATCACTTTTATTGATGATTTCACCCGATTCGGTCATATCTATTTGATATCCCACAAAAGTGAAAGCACTAAACCTGCTTTAAAAACTATATGTGTTTAGTGGAGCATCAATTAGATCGCAAGATTAAGGTCATGCGAACCGATAGGGGCGGTGAATATCAATCAACAAGTTTAAAGGAACTTTATGATGAAAAATGCATAGTACCTCAGGTACCTATGCCTTATACTCCTCAACAAATTGGTGTTGCAGAAAGGAGGTATAGGACTTTAATGAAAAATGGTCCATTCAATGATGGCGCAAGCTAACTTGCCAATCACCTTTTGGGGTGATGCATTATTGACGGCCGCTTTCATTTTTGAACTGCGTACCCTCGAAATCAGTTAGCTCCACTCCTTGTGAGTTGTGGAACCAAAGGTCTCCTCACTTAAACATTTTGAAACCTTGGGGTTGTGCATCCTACGCACATATTTTCTCCCATATGTATGGCAAACTTGGGCCAAAGGGAAGGAAATGTATCTTTATACGATACGCAGAAAACTCCAAAGGTTATGTTTTATGTTAGTCAGGAAGACAATGGTGGGCTAATTGAGTTTGAGTCGAGGGATGTCACTTTCTTGGAAAAACGAGTTTCCAAGACAGGGCGAGATAAGTCAGGACTTATCTCTATTTGAGATTTATGATCAAGAAGGATTACCTCATTCGAGTGGGAGAATTCTTGGTAAAAACGAAAATACGTTTCAATCTTCACCAATGGATTATACGAATGACGATTATCCTATTCCATACGGGAATAATGATCCAAGTGGGAGCAATTCTAACGACATTCCAAGTGGGAGTGATATTAGAATTGATCTAAATTCGAGTCAACAAGGACTTGAAGAATCTCAAATACAACGTAGTAGTTGTAGGAATATGGTGCCCTCGAGGCCATTTATTCCTGTGTGAATAGCACAAACATCTTGTTCGAAATAACAGTAAGCTATTTGGTAATAATTTATCTAAGTCATATTGTAATGTAGTCAACATTAGATATCAACTTAGGTAAAGTCCTGAGACTTTATGCAAGGTCAAACGGGTATCGAGATGAGTATCTCGATCATGGAGAAACGTTTGACCGTCTGTAGCATAAGTCTGAAATGGTTCATGGTCGTAGATGTTTCGAGACAAGGATATCGAAACATCGGATAGACCATTGTGTCTTAGTCTTCACCGTTTAGCGGTGGCGATGATCTCATGATCGTTTGACTTGGCGAAGTCGAAGACGAGACACAGGTGCTCACTAGAATGAGTTCACTGAACGATCCACTAGAGTTATCATATGGTTATATTGACCAATCTGTCTGTGATAACTCTGAGTGATGATAGGATAGTTGGTCTTTTGACTTGAGGTCATTTTGACAGACCTGTGCGTGAACGGTGCCACTTAGATCAACTGACCTAGCTTCGAGGCAAGGCCTGTCGAAAGGTCTTTTGATTGGGTGTCACTTGAAACGTACGAGGCGAGTAATGACCAAGAGAGGATTCGTCTCTCCCGGTCAATGGGAGTTAGTGTCATAGAGTTAGTTCGGTCTTTAGTAAAAACTCTGCGCAGAGTATGTTGGAAGAAGTCTAACATTAGTTGACTAAAGATCGATAGAAACTAACCGGAGTCAAGTTATTGGGGTTGACAGTTTGACCGTACCCCAGACTTGATCTACACGACATAGTTAAGACGAAAAGACTATAACTACGGAATTCATCACGGAAACAGTCAGGTGGTCCCGACAATACTCATGTCAATGAGTCAACCACATAATGATGATTCCTGAAGCAGGGACGGCAACCACTGCTCGTGGTCACTGCCGTATAGGGCTTCGAGCCCAACCTGTTGCAAGGGTCAGGCTGTAGGGTCTCACACAGAGTGCGAACGCTTCGTCTAGTAATAGGTAGAAATTAGTTAGGGAGAATAATTGCATTTTTGATGCAAGGGATGAAATAATTGCATTTGATGCAATATGATAATTTAAGCTTAGATAGGGACTATTTTGCATTTGATGCAAAAGTGATTAAATATGTATTAAATTGTTTAATACAATATTCAATGAAATAAACGCAAGGAAAAGTTCACGGGTAAGACGGGAATGTTCCGGTCTAGACCCAGGTTCGAACGGCGTCCAAATCGGACACCAGATGATCAAGTTATGCTCAAAACAGCCCATAGGATCAGACCGGGTCAGACAAGGCTAACCCAGACCAGACTAAGTCTGGCCTGGGCGCCTGGCCAGACCTGGCTGAGCCAGGTCGCCAGCCCAGGCGCCTGGGCTCAGGCCCAGGCGCTGGGCGCCTGGGCCTGCGCCCAGGCGGGCCCGCCCAGGCGGGCCTGCCCAGGCGCCCTGGGCGCCTGGGCGCTGGCCCAGGCGGGCCGCCCAGGCGCCCTGGGCGCCTGGGCGCCTGGCCCAGGCCCGGGCCAGGCGCCCTGGCCTGGGCCAGGCGCCCAGACTGGGTGCACCAGCCTGGGTGCGTCCAGACCAGGCGTCCAGCCTGGTCTGGGCTCACCCAGTTGGTCTGGTGGGTCCCGCTTGTGCAGAAATTCTGCCCTAGGGCAGAACAGATTTGACGGCTCAGTTTTTATGAAAATTTAGCCGTGGGTTGATCTTTGGACGATCAATTGGAGGGTCAAACGAACTCCGATTGACGAACGGTTTTTTCCTATGCGTTCACCGTTGAACGCTTGTCGTATTGATAGGTTGTATCAATCTTGAAGCTCAACGGTGAGTGAGTTAAAATTCACGGAAGTTTGCACTTTGTGAAGTGCAAACTAACTTGATTTAATTAACTCTAAATTTTAGTCCCACATCGGATTTTGAGAAAGGGGGAGAGTCCGCCGCCTATATAAATAGGGGTCTCCCCCCTTCCTCAAAACTCGTCCCAAGCTCTAGATCTGAGCGGCTCTCGTAAATGTTGGAGCACGCTCGGATCTAAGCTTAAATAAATATTTCTCTATCTCCCTAAATTTCTGCCTTACTCCTGCGGGCTCTAGCAAAGCTACAAAGGAGTTCGGATTCTGAATCTGAAATCTTGGCGGAGGTTTCACTCGCGTGAAACTTTCTTCGGCGGTTGGTTGGCTCGGCGGCACGGGGATTGATCGCCTCAGGATGCGGAGCGGTTCGAGGAGCGGTTCGGGGAGCGGTTCAAGGAGCGGCTCGGTGTGGGACGGGAGCAGCTCGGAAGACGGCGCGGAACATCTCGCCTGCTCCAGGGCTGAGATTCCGGGTATGTGGTTAAAGTATTTTTAGCATTAGTTTAGTTTAATCGCAGTAGGCTAGATCCTTCTTGGGATGGTCAGATCCATCCCAAGTCGGCATAGATCTTGGCATAGGGTCTTGGACCTTAGGGCTAAGTTAAAAATGTTTTTTAACTGCATGTTAATTAGTTAACATAAGTTTTTTCTTCCGCTGCAAATATTTTTGTGTCTATGTTCCGTCCGACTTAGGACGGGACTAGAGTTTTTGTGCCCTAAGGGACCGAACAATTCCCTACAGTGGCATCAGAGCTTGTTGAGCTTGAGTACGGGTTCTCGGGTTATGAGCCGACCCGAAGTAATCGCTCTTACCGTACCAAGTCCCGATAAGATGGTGATCTTATAATGGGTTGGGCGTTGTCGAGAGGCATGCCGTAAAACAAGTTTCTGAGGTATCTTGTGACGGGTCTAGGGTGCCATGGATGATGGGCCTTAACAGCGTCGCTATGATATCAGAGTGATACCCTACAGTGGTATCAGAGCCTAGGTTTGCGTAGCGATCTAGGTACTGCGATTTTATTAAACGTGTTAATGCTTTTAAATACTTTTAAATGTTTTTAAAATTATGAGATAATGTTTTAAAAATGTTTTAGATGTTCAAAATTTTTTTTTGTTGATATTTTTGAACATGAAAATTTTAAAATAACGTTTTAAAATTTATGTGATAATTTTAAA
The DNA here is from genome assembly GCA_030789695.1 of Scilla litardierei. Classification (NCBI taxonomy): domain Eukaryota; kingdom Viridiplantae; phylum Streptophyta; class Magnoliopsida; order Asparagales; family Asparagaceae; genus Scilla; species Scilla litardierei. The sequence continues at coordinate 195,800,788 of CM061134.1, read as the reverse complement.
ACTAATTTTAAATATTTAAAAGTTTAAATTTATTTTGGATGCCTAGAAATTTTTATTTGATAAATTTTTAAGCATGAAAGTTTTTAAAATGATGTTTTAATTTTATGAGATAATTTTAAAACTTATTTTAAAGATTAAAATTTTTATAAGATAAATTTTTTAAAATAGCATGCAAAGTTAGTGATTTTAAAAATTAAGTTTTTTTTTATGAGATAAAAATAAAATATTTTTAAAATCATATTTTAAATTTAAATGTTAAATTTATGTATGCAGTCTAAAAATTGTTTATGCGATAAACTTAGTATATTTAAATGTTAAATAGTTGTGCACTATCTTTATGCGATAAATTAGTGTAGCTTTATTTTAATGGCATGTTAATCTTGTCCCTTATTTGATAACACAAGACAACCCTTTAGGTTAGCCATTAAAAATGATTAAAATTTATTACTTGAATTTTAATGACATGCTATGCTTTAATAAATCATTAACAACAACATTAAAGACCTAATTCCTGATTAGGGTAGTCCTTTAAATGAATTTTCAAATTCTAATTGTTATAATTAATTTTCATTAAAGGACTTCGCTTCTAGCGTTGTTAATAAAATTTATTAAAATCCTAATAACGATTAGGGTAGCACGTGAACCTTATAGTTGATAAGGACTTAATAAAAGTTATTAAACAAATCCTAAAAATTTTGAATTTAAGGATTCAACTAGTTGATAGGATTAATTAGTTGTTAATAAAAGCTGTTTAGTCTATGGCATACATACAAAAATGACAAGCTTCATTCAATGGACCATGATCCAGTCAATGTGCTTGGCTAAGAGTTCTGGGTCAACCCTTGCTAGTCCAAGGGGTAGTGATCCTGGCTTAGTCAATTCCCTGGCTGAGTTCCGCTGGACCGCAATGTCGCGAATCATGATTGTATGACACCCTGGACTATATCTAAGTCAAATACGTTAATGATCTTTTTCAAGATTAGCCGTAGCCCTCCTTGTTTTTAGGGGTTAGCAACTATAGGGCCCGTGTTATAGTTGTTGAGATACACTCAAGCTGTGACATGGCAACCCTGTAGAAACCAACTCCTTAAATACATAAGATGAAATCTTGACTAACCCTAACCGTCGTCTCGTACCCCGAGCGCCGGCGTAAGTTAAGTCAACGATGTAATCTGCCTAGATGTAGTCTAAGACCTGACCCAAACCGACGTGTCGTGCATACACCGAGCTGCGGGGCAAGTCAGGCTAGACATGAAAACAAGGGTCCGACTAGACTAGACATGGTGATTTGGATGAGCACACTCATGATCACGAATGGCTAGGGGCAAAAACCGATTAAGAGAGTCATATCCGATATGATCGATGAAGAGTCATCTTCCGATCGCAGAGTCAATCAACTTGTTGAGCTACACTCAAGGTTGTTTAGACTCAAGGTGATTGGAACTCTTACCCATTAATTTTTAATTCGATTAAATCGTGCGTTATTAAGCTTTAAAACGTTCGTAAAATTAGTGGGAGGATATAGATAGATAAAAGCCAATCTACCTATATTTAATATTGAACATATGCTAAAACTAGGGCTATACTATGTTTACCGGAAGAATCAATTAATAATATTGGACTTAGTTAACTGGTCAATAAGTTGATTAATTGAATATCAAGTTAAATTCTAGTTGATAGAATTAAACTATATTCTCGTTGACAAATTAAATGACCTTCTAAAGAACAGACTTAAGAAATATGATTTCATTAAGTTCTGTGTCCAACAAATAAATTAAAGCTACATGTCACTCGTCTCTATATGAGGCAGCTTGAACATATAGGACATTCAAAGTATGTTTTTCCCTACAACTTGTCGAGCTACCCTCAAGGTTGTATGGACAAACAATTTTGATCCGTAAAGTTCGAAAATTCGATCAAACTGTTTGAGTCGAATACGAGTGCATGAGCGATGCAAGACTATGTATCCCAACCGGATCTTGAGACAAGCAACTTCTTGAGCTACACTCAAGATTGCAAAGCTCAAGCGTTTGGATACATAAGTCGCTTGCATATCTATTTATTTATGTTGATATCTAAATGTGATTTAGAAAAGGAAGAAGGCACTTCGGAAAGTCAATTGAGAAAGTTAGTTTAATTTATCATTAGTAGAGGCATAAGTAGGAGGAAATGAAAACGTGACATATTTTCATGTCACATTTCGGAATAAGTTGTTATACAAAAGACATTTAACACATTTTTGACGAATGTCGTCACATTGCTTCTGAAGTAATGTTTTGCGTTAAGTAATTTGTAAATAACTAAATATATATTAAATGTTAATATATAAATACACGAGATAGTAGCAAACTTATATCCTAAAATTAGACTAGGCCGTATCTAGAGATTAAGCTTCACAAGTCACATAAAGAGGGGTCTGACCTCTCGTATTATGAAGTCTACGGACACTTGTGAGTCTTAGCCTCTTAGATACAATGGCCGAAACACATCTGTGAGACAGTGGGAGAATGAGTTGTCGAACTCAGTCTCGTACATACTGATGTACCCAAGTCTACTTTTAACAAAATAAGTTATTCGTATATTTTATTAAGACACGTGTTCTTGATGAAACGCAAGTCTGATAAAATAAAGAACGAAATGACTAAAGTATTTAAACTGATTCGATTAGATCGAATGGTCAAATACTTAGCCAAATAAAATCTTGTGTAATTAAAAGAAAATGTGATTTTCTCTCAGATCAAGTCCGTTAACACATCGGTGTGTTAAAAGGTATGAATCACACTTAATTAGATTTAATGTGATCCATTGTAAGTGACTCTGAGTTAAGTCCTCCCTCTGGGTTAAGTCCCAGATAGTAATGCCTAGGTTTTGATAAAGTTCTATGAGAACATTATCAATAATATATTCAATAAATCAATAGTAAGGAAGTTGTATTATTACTCGAATCTCGTGAGACGGATTGTCAAGTTAGACATCATAACTGATGATGACTTAGTCAACTTCTAGGATGAAATTCGGAGTAGTAACTCCGATTTAAAACTTGATGCAGGTCCGTGTGCGTAAATAAATTTCAGAATTTAGTTTACGTGGCCAAAGAAAATGCTTCCTCACTTTCTGCAAGTAAATCTTTAAGTTGAAAGATTGGTGCAGAAAAGAAAATAGTGAAGTACAATAATGTTGGACGGGAACGGTTTTTCATCCTAATTTCTTTAAAACGGATTATGATGAAACCGGTTTCGCCAACAGATGTGTACAGATCTACTCGGACCAAAGCCGATGTAAAACGCTTAAGTTGACCATGAAAATTTGTGCATTCACTTATAAGTTCGTTTTTCTAAATATGATTTAGACGAACCAACTTATATGAATTGGCCAGATAGTTTTCAAGGTCAGTGGGAGCGTATAAATTACATGCGAGACATCAAAGAGATGGAACATACATTTTGACAAAGTAATCAAAAGGTTTGATACTTTATCAAGAATGGTTATGAGCCATTTAAAAATGACCATTAACTAATTTAAATGATTATCGTAAAGTACGATAAACCGGATAAGATCCAGGGAAATAAAATATTATAGATTCCGATAGACCAAATGAATTATTTGAATGAGATTCAAATGGTTGGTCTGACTTAAACATAGAAACCCCTTAAGTCTATAGTGTAGACGGTTTTAGCAGATCCACTCACGAAGGCTCTATCACATGAAGTCGGAAAAACTTATGTGTAAAAACGATATTAGATATCGTGATAAATGGGCCTGAGTGCAAGTGGGAGATGTAGGAATATGGTGCCCTCGAGGCCATTTATTCCTGTGTGAATAGCACAAACATCTTGTTCGAAATAACAGTAAGCTGTTTGGTAATAATTTATCTAAGTCATATTGTAATGTAGTCAACATTAGATATCAACTTAGGTAAAGTCCTGAGACTTTATGCAAGGTCAAACGGGTATCGAGATGAGTATCTCGATCATGGAGAAACGTTTGACCGTCTGTAGCATAAGTCTGAAATGGTTCATGGTCGTAGATGTTTCGAGACAAGGATATCGAAACATCGGATAGACCATTGTGTCTTAGTCTTCACCGTTTAGCGGTGGCGATGATCTCATGATCGTTTGACTTGGCGAAGTCGAAGACGAGACACAGGTGCTCACTAGAATGAGTTCACTGAACGATCCACTAGAGTTATCATATGGTTATATTGACCAATCTGTCTGTGATAACTCTGAGTGATGATAGGATAGTTGGTCTTTTGACTTGAGGTCATTTTGACAGACCTGTGCGTGAACGGTGCCACTTAGATCAACTGACCTAGCTTCGAGGCAAGGCCTGTCGAAAGGTCTTTTGATTGGGTGTCACTTGAAACGTACGAGGCGAGTAATGACCAAGAGAGGATTCGTCTCTCCCGGTCAATGGGAGTTAGTGTCATAGAGTTAGTTCGGTCTTTAGTAAAAACTCTGCGCAGAGTATGTTGGAAGAAGTCCAACATTAGTTGACTAAAGATCGATAGAAACTAACCGGAGTCAAGTTATTGGGGTTGACAGTTTGACCGTACCCCAGACTTGATCTACACGACATAGTTAAGACGAAAAGACTATAACTACGGAATTCATCACGGAAACAGTCAGGTGGTCCCGACAATACTCATGTCAATGAGTCAACCACATAATGATGATTCCTGAAGCAGGGACGGCAACCACTGCTCGTGGTCACTGCCGTATAGGGCTTCGAGCCCAACCTGTTGCAAGGGTCAGGCTGTAGGGTCTCACACAGAGTGCGAACGCTTCGTCTAGTAATAGGTAGAAATTAGTTAGGGAGAATAATTGCATTTTTGATGCAAGGGATGAAATAATTGCATTTGATGCAATATGATAATTTAAGCTTAGATAGGGACTATTTTGCATTTGATGCAAAAGTGATTAAATATGTATTAAATTGTTTAATACAATATTTAATGAAATAAACGCAAGGAAAAGTTCACGGGTAAGACGGGAATGTTCCGGTCTAGACCCAGGTTCGAACGGCGTCCAAATCGGACACCAGATGATCAAGTTATGCTCAAAACAGCCCATAGGATCAGACCGGGTCAGACCAGGCTAACCCAGACCAGACTAAGTCTGGCCTGGGCGCCTGGCCAGACCTGGCTGAGCCAGGTCGCCAGCCCAGGCGCCTGGGCTCAGGCCCAGGCGCTGGGCGCCTGGGCCTGCGCCCAGGCGGGCCCGCCCAGGCGCCCTGGGCGCCTGGGCCAGGCCCAGGCGCTGGGCGCCTGCCCAGGCGCCCTGGGCGCCTGGGCGCCTGGCCCAGGCCCGGGCCAGGCGCCCTGGCCTGGGCCAGGCGCCCAGACTGGGTGCACCAGCCTGGGTGCGTCCAGACCAGGCGTCCAGCCTGGTCTGGGCTCACCCAGTTGGTCTGGTGGGTCCCGCTTGTGCAGAAATTCTGCCCTAGGGCAGAACAGATTTGACGGCTCAGTTTTTATGAAAATTTAGCCGTGGGTTGATCTTTGGACGATCAATTGGAGGGTCAAACGAACTCCGATTGACGAACGGTTTTTTCCTATGCGTTCACCGTTGAACGCTTGTCGTATTGATAGGTTGTATCAATCTTGAAGCTCAACGGTGAGTGAGTTAAAATTCACGGAAGTTTGCACTTTGTGAAGTGCAAACTAACTTGATTTAATTAACTCTAAATTTTAGTCCCACATCGGATTTTGAGAAAGGGGGAGAGTCCGCCGCCTATATAAATAGGGGTCTCCCCCCTTCCTCAAAACTCGTCCCAAGCTCTAGATCTGAGCGGCTCTCGTAAATGTTGGAGCACGCTCGGATCTAAGCTTAAATAAATATTTCTCTATCTCCCTAAATTTCTGCCTTACTCCTGCGGGCTCTAGCAAAGCTACAAAGGAGTTCGGATTCTGAATCTGAAATCTTGGCGGAGGTTTCACTCGCGTGAAACTTTCTTCGGCGGTTGGTTGGCTCGGCGGCACGGGGATTGATCGCCTCAGGATGCGGAGCGGTTCGAGGAGCGGTTCGGGGAGCGGTTCAAGGAGCGGCTCGGTGTGGGACGGGAGCAGCTCGGAAGACGGCGCGGAACATCTCGCCTGCTCCAGGGCTGAGATTCCGGGTATGTGGTTAAAGTATTTTTAGCATTAGTTTAGTTTAATCGCAGTAGGCTAGATCCTTCTTGGGATGGTCAGATCCATCCCAAGTCGGCATAGATCTTGGCATAGGGTCTTGGACCTTAGGGCTAAGTTAAAAATGTTTTTTAACTGCATGTTAATTAGTTAACATAAGTTTTTTCTTCCGCTGCAAATATTTTTGTGTCTATGTTCCGTCCGACTTAGGACGGGACTAGAGTTTTTGTGCCCTAAGGGACCGAACAATTCCCTACAGTAGTCGTACAAGGTTGGCTTCTCTAAGATTTGAGGATGAATTTCCGCAAACCTTTATGACTTTACTACAAGATGATGACAAGCCTGCTATTTTCAAACAGGCCGCATCATGCCCTGCGAAAGACAAATGGATGGAAGCGATGAAGGAGGAATTGAAATCCATGAAAGTTAACCAAGTCTGGGACTTAGTTAACTTACCCAGAGGACATAGAGCAATTGGGAACAAATGGGTTCTCAAGATCAAGCATAAGGCTGATGGCTCTATTGACAGATATAAAGCTCGCCTTGTCGCGAAAGGTTTTACGCAACAGGAAGGGATAGACTACGAAGAGACCTTCTCACCTGTTGTGCGTTTTACCTTGATTCGCATGATTCTGGCAATGGTAGCTTGCTTATACCTCGAATTACATCAGATGGATGTAAAGACTGCCTTTCTCAATGGAGAATTGGACGAGGAGATCTATATGGAACAACCAACAGAGTTTGTAAAAGAAGGAAACGAACATAATGTTTGTAAACTTCGTAAATCCATATATGGTCTTAAATAATCCTCGAGGCAATGGTATATACAATTTCAAGAAGTTGTCTTATCAAATGGATTTTCCATGCTTGATGAAGATAACTACGTATATATCAAGAGGATTAAAAGCAAGCATGTTATTATGTCTCTATATGTAGATGACATTTTAATAGCCGGAAATGACAAGGGCTTTGTGATGAGTATCAAGGCTTGGCTTTCATCAGTATTTGAGATGAAAGGCATAGGAAAAGCCGCATATATCCTTAGAGTTAAGATTTCAAGGAATCGTTCGAAGAAACTTCTTTCTCTTTCACAGGAGACTTATATAAAGAAGGTTCTAGAACGATTTAATATGCAGGACTGCAAGTCCATTGATATTCATATAAGCATATGCGATAATTTATATCTGGAATCATGTCCAAAGAACCAAAAGGAAAAGGAAATTATGGAAAAAGTTCCATATTCCAGTGCAGTTGATAGTCTTATGTACGCTATGGTGTGTACGAGACCGGACATCTGTTTTGCCGTTGGAAATGGTAAGCTGTTACCAATCCAACCCAGGGCAAGAACACTTGAAAGCAGTTAAGAGGATAATGCAGTATCTTAAAGGAACTGCAGATTTGCAAAAGACTATGATAAAACCAAGAAGGTAGACATAAGGTACATATCTACGCATGAGATGATAGAGGATCAGCTTATGAAAGCGATCCCCAGAAATGTGTTTTATAAACACTTATCATCCCAAGGATTGCGTATGAGCTGAGTTGTACCAATATATATTCCCATGTCTAAGAAAGATCAAATTTAATAAAAGAATAAGTTCTTTTTCAAACATTGCATATGAATTTCTTAAGAAATGTTTGTGTACATTTTTGAAATCTCAGCTGAATTGTGTGTATGTCGGACAGATAAAGGTTGGCTCTCTCACATGAGCAACCGCCTTATCTTATCAGATGGATAAGATAGAGATGAGACTAGTTTAAAGTCAAAATCATTAGACGAATGATTTAGAGTCATGACTTAAACAAGATAGTCGAATGAAAGATCTGCATCATATGGATGCTTACAAAAGATCTGAGATCTGTATCACAAGGATATTTGAAAGAGATCTCGTAGGATTTTTAAAATCCTATCTGTCTTATGCAGGATGAGAGTCCGGGAATATTTCCAGAGTAGTAAGGGGACTCAAAAGATAGGCACTGTGGTGTCTGATCTTTTCATCCGTACAACATCATTAAGACATACTCTCCCTGGGAAAGGAGTGATGTTGTAATATGTGTTCATACCACGTATGCATTTCGACCACTGAGTTAGTAGCAATAGTGTTTGATATTATGTGAGACTCAAAGGCCATATGGGCCTTAACTCTTACCCTCAAGGACTCCAATTGGTTCCTTTAGATTTGACGAGATGATCGCTATCTTAGCGTGTTACTTATGGGCTATGATAATTCGGCTCGGCGGGGCACGTTAGAAAAGCGAGTCTAGTCAAGATCAGAAGGTTCGCAAGAAGAGGAAGATTGATTTCATATTCACATTTGGACTTTAATGATTCAAAGCTGGCCAGCCAATTGTGATCCAGATGGGATTCAATTGTTGAATATAAAGTATAAGAAATGTGAAGAAATAATCTAGGGTAAAGCATGCGTTGAACTACTCAACTTTGCACCTTCGAGGTCGTTGTGTATCTCTAACAAGTGCACAACAACAGACTCTACGCGCATGACGGTCGCACGGTCTATTTCTCGGTATGATAGATGAAAGAACTAAGAGAAAGATGTTCTCTTACAATCCCCTCAAGTGTGAGTGGGAGATGTTGGATATGGAAGACGTTTGTACACCCTTGTAGGGGATGTACGAGGGAATACGGACCTCGAACGTCACGTACACGAAGTCGTGTGCAAAGGGAATCTGTTCCCTTGCGGAGAGGATCTCTGGATGAGTGGGAAAGTCGCATTATATATGCATAAGTGCATGTGACATATGGCTAATAAAGGGGGAATATCTTAAGCTTATGTTGTACCATGCATATGGTACAACTTAAGCTTTTAATGTGCCATGTATCATGGTACACCTTAATTAAGTTGTTCCAAAGGAACAACTTACCCTAAAATAACTACCTTGGGGGCTATAAATAAGACCCAAGGGTAAGCCATTTCTTACACCTTTTGCATGGAATTCATGCATGCAACTTCATTCTAGCGAAGCTCTGCAGAAATCCTTTCTCTTCCTCTATCCAAGTTCTTAATCTAAAGTAGAGATTTAGATTGTGGATTTAGTAGCCTTACTCCATTCGTGAGTAGACTCGATCCGTCGTGGCGAATCCGAAGGCGAAGTTCGTAGACTACCGTGCCGCGTACGCAAGCGTTAGTCTCAACTTCATTTATCGATCCTAACTCTGTTTTGGCAGGATCCCACACGGGCTACGCGTGCGCTCCCCCCCTCGAGACCTCTGGGGCAGGGCCAACCCTAGCCACCCAAACCAGAGAAGGGCACGGTCCGGGATACGCGCCCGCTCCCCCCCTCGAGACCTCTGGGGCAGGGCCAACCCTAGCCACCCAAACCAGAGAAGGGCATGGGCCGGGCTACGCGCCTGCTCCCCCCTCAAGACCTCTGGGACAGGGCCAACCCTAGCCACTCAAACCAGAGAAGGGCACGGGCCGGGCTACGCGCCCGATCCCCCCCTCAAGACCTCTGGGGCAGGGCCAACCCTAGCCACCCAAACCAGAGAAAGGCACGGGCCGGGCTACGCGCCCGCTCCCCCCTCGAGACCTCTGGGGCAGGGCCAACCCTAGCCACCCAAACCAGAGAAGGGCACGGGCCGGGCTACGCGCCTGCTCCCCCCTTGAGACCTCTGGGGCAGGGCCAACCCTAGCCACCCAAACCAGAGAAGGGTACGGGCCGGGCTACGCGCCCGCTCCCCCCTCAAGTCCTCTGGGGCAGGGCCAACCCTAGCCACCCAAACCAGAGAAGGGCACGAGCCGGGCTACACGCCCGCTCCCCCCTCAAGACCTCTGGGGCAGGGCCAACCCTAGCCACCCAAACTAGAGAAGGGCACGGGCCGGGCTACGCGCCCGCTCCCCCCTCAAGACCTCTGGGGCAGGGCCAACCCTAGCCACCCAAACCAGAGAAGGGCACGGGCCGGGCTACGCGCCCGCCCCCCCCCCCCCTCGAGACCTCTGGGGCAGGGCCAACCCTAGCCACCCAAACCAGAGAAGGGCACGGGCTGGGCTACGCGCCCTCTCCCCCCCTCAAGACCTCTGGGGCAGGGCCAACCCTAGCCACCCAAACCAGAGAAGGGCACGGACCGGGCTACGCGCCCGCTCCCCGCCTCATGACCTCTGGGGCAGGGCCAACCCTAGCCACCCAAACCAGAGAAGGGCACGGGCCGGGCTACGTGCCCGCTCCCCCCTCAAGACCTCTGGGGCAGGGCATATGCCTCGCTGCGTAACCACACCCCAAACTTGGCAGACCCTTGATCCTTGAAAAGTCGAACCCGGGAAGGAGGACAAGGGCACGTAAACCGGGATAAAATGGCGTCAGTTCCCAAGGAGGCGGCCCCGATGTGACTCGACGAAACGAAAGGACACTCGAGAAATATGTCACCCTTAATGATACACTCCAAAAAAGGTTCCATAAGCGCCACCTGACAAAAGCGGTTTCCAACGGGCGAGATTCCGAGGAGCCCATTAATAATGCCAACTCATCGCAATAATTATGGTGGAAACCGTCAGCAAAATCCCCCTATAAAGACACCACTCACCCTTCCGAAAGAAAAAGAACAAAGAGTCGGAAGACATGAGAAATCGGCCCCGACCCCCCCCACCCACTGGGAAACGGGCCGAGATACACCGCCCTAACAAAAGAGAGGTCACCGGCCACCAGTGGTTCCCTCCGCCCTGGGCGGCGGTCCCCGCATCTCCACCACCTCCGATAGGATATTCCTCTTACAAACAGATCGCCAATAGGATATTCCACTTACACAAGGGAAATCCACCTTTCACTCCTCCGTCTGGTCTAAACAGGACGAGTCGGAGAAAGGTAGGCATCCGCTCCCCGCCGGCAGGAAAGGCAAAAGCCCCCTCGGGCTTGCAGGCCTGTACCTCCTCGCCTTCGACCTCCGGACGGGGACCTCGGCAAGGCTGCATCCCCGACGAGCCCAAAAGGCAAGTCATGGCGTGTCAGCCCCCCCCAGCACAATCGGGACCCGAACCCCGCCCTCAAACCCAAACCGCGAGGCATGGAGGGGAGGCGCCCCGATCGCCAGGATTTCCCCCACCCTCAAACCCAAACCGCGAGGCGTGGATGGGAGGCGCCCGGATCGCCAGGATTTCCCACACCCTCAAACCCAAACCGCGAGGTGTGGAGGGGAGGCGCCCCGATCGCCAGGATGTCCCCCCACCCTAAAACCCAAACCGCGAGGTGTGGAGGGAGATGACAAAGCAATGGAGAGGAGGCGGCCCGATCGTCAGGACCCCCCGGACAAACGCCACAGCAAGACAGCTTCCCTAGTGAGCTTCCCCAGTGCATCCATATGGCCGAGGAGACCTGGCAACCCGTCAGTGCATTGGACGGACGCTCACCTAGGCGCCAAGAACAACTGAAGATAAAAAGGCCCGCCCGGCAGAGGGTCACCCCTAAATCATGAGGTCGCTCACCGCAGGCGAGGACAGCTCCACAGCCTGCCCCAGAGCCAGATCTTACCCCCACCAACGGGCGATAATCTAAATACTTGTGTCGGAACCATAGAAGAGTTCTTGTAAATTTAAATGAAAACATTTATCTCCATCAAAGTCGCTTTAACTTTCTGAAAATGCCATAGCATGAAACGATCCCCCCGCCAAGGGCCGGGTGAGCTCACGAAACGGAACCACCCCTCGCGGCAGGGAAAGTAGAAACAGCGGGTCAGCCATGCTATGAGTAGCCCCTGTTCATGATATGGCGTCATGTCTCATCCCGATCGTATCCAATAATCCTCCGTCCCGCCCAAACACAACACAGAGACCATCAACATCCCCTCTCCCCAGACCTCGCGCTCTCGGACAAGGGAATGTTGGGGGCAGTAATTGTGTACTCAAGCAAGAAAACAAAATAGGTAACACCAGCGATAAAACACGACAAAGACCGGCTTCCCAATGGCGACTTTCCCTCCTCGGTAGGGGCTAACCGGTTCGGCCCGCACATCGACCAACTACCCGAGGCCGGCCTCCCAAACCACATCAGGAATCCCCCGCCCGGATTAGGACCCCGATCCCTGAAAACCCAAAGCTGGGAATAAGGACAAGGACACGTAAACCGGGGCGGACCGGTCGCAAACCAGAAACCGCGAAACAATGCTCGTTGGGTATACGCCTGGCACCGATAAGGCAGCGCCATGACGCGACTCGACGAAGCGATAGGAGACTCGGAAAACACGCCCTCAGCATCAACACACCCCCCGAGAGGCCAGGACAGACGAACCGTGTCAGGTGCCGCCAGGAAAAAGTGGTCCACAAAGCACGTGATTCGGCGTTGCCCATTAATGGCACTTGTCCCTCACATTACCCAAGGTGAATCCTTCTGCAGAATCCATCTATAAGTACCCCCCCTCCAGAGTTTAGGGAGGAGGGGGAAGATGCACGAAAGGGAATCACATCCCCTCACACCGGGTATGAAAAAGCCCCGAACGCCCCACCGAGCTGCGAAGAATGCCGATGTCCTCCGACGGGCCTCACTTCCCCCACCGGTGACCGCTTCCACTCCGCGACCTCTGATAGGATGTTCCCCATACACATGGGAGGTCTCGCCTGCCAGCCTTCCTCCTGCTCTTAACCAGATGAAACAGAGGGTCCGAAAGACTAGCCGCGGGCCGCCACACCCCAATTAACATCCACCCCCACGTCGATCCATACCGGGGGAGGGGGGAAACCCCCAACGGGTCTCCCAACGACCCACCTGCCGGCCCCCAACCTTCCTCGCAAGGCCGGCCCACCGGACTCCCCCTCCGGGAGGGCGACGCCACCACCTCCACCTCGTCCTCCGCCTCCTCCGGGGTTCCCCCTCGATGTACGGGATCCCCGACGAGGTCGGGCAACCATCCAGTGCGGCGACGGCGAGACAGAATGTGACGAAGCAAGGAAGGGGAAGGAAGGAGGTCCACCCGACAAACGAGGGTCAGCCCTGCCGAGGCAGGGTTCACCGCGGGGCTGCATCCCCGATGAAACCAAACGGTGATTCACGGCACGTCAGCTCGCCCCAGGACAATGAGTCAGAAGAAATTCAGCGGTCTGTAGAAAGGAAGGCCTCCCCGCAACAGGGACCCGCTCACCCCGATGCAGCGGGCGACAAGTTAAAGCAGCCTCCCGCCCCGTCCACGGGTTTGGTCACACATGCCCTCCTGTTGTAGATACCATCTAGATCTCCTTTAAAGGCTGATGAATAATATTCCTCCTTACGGACTCCTCACCCTAAGCCCAAGCGCACAATAGCCAGGAATTTCCCCAGACACAGTGCGGCCAGAGCCCTACAAAAATAACAACCACGTTTGATAAACACATCGCAACGAAACCATGGCCTTCCCAAAAATGGCCGGGCTCCACCAAAGTCCGACCCAGCCGCCGCATACAACGGCCCGGCGTTAAGGGGCAACGCCCCTCCCCAAATCGCAATGACCCACCTCCTCACTTGGCTCCCACTCGGGACGAGATCTAGCGATCCCGCAACAACGGGAAATACTCCGCGGGAGCCGCGTCGCCACTCCTGAGCGGGGACCCAAGTCTGAACCATGCTGGAAGGGAGGTAGCGTTATGACATCCAAGCCGAGCCGGGCTTCTGCCTCGCACTCGAATGCCGGGGGCAATTGTTACGACCTAAAGATCGTGGGAGTCCAACTCACACCCAGATCCGCTGACATACCTCATTGAATCACCTCTTTGCGAAAAGACCGCCGCCCCGGAGGTCCGAGGCTACATGAGAATGGGCGCACCTCACAGCACTCCCCCCTCCCGGCCGAGGCGTACAACCGCAGTCGCTTGGCCCGCCAGGGGCGGTGCGTGTGGGGAACATCCGGACAGTGCCGTCTGGGATGCTGACAGAGACGTGCATATCCCTCCTTGCCAGTGGTCCACGACCCGCGACCGAAAAGGTACGTGGTCGGGCCGGACAACCCTCGGGCAGGTCGATCCGGCCGGTCCACACGAACCCTGCCACCAGGGACAGTATTACCGAGCCCTTAATCCGTCATGCACGATAAACAACCTAGTGTAAGGACACGACTGACACTAACGCCGCCCGACCGTCTGATAAAGCACCCCTTGGCCGCTGAGCCCCCTGACACTTAATGCTTTCGTCCCTGACACCCTGACAAAAGTGCCCCTGGTCGTTGCGCCGTCTGACAAAAGTGGGGCAGACACTCCTGTTCCTGACATCCTCGTCCAAAGCTTCCGCTGACAGCCGAGCCAGCTCAGCACGTCGAGTCAGCATGCCAGGTCAGCCCCATCTAATCATCCCCCATCAGGTATAAATACCCCCACACTTCTTACGGTGAGGGGGTTGGCAAATTCTCTCTCTCAATCCATTATTCACACACGAGAGCAAAGGTCGTCCATATCTTTGTTCTCCCACTTATAGCTCGCCACGTACGTTCGACACACCCTCAGTTCGACCGGCGTGCCTAGCCCCCGTTTTAAGTGCTATTACTGACTTATGCATCGGAGGGGCTAAGGGTTGGACCCCAACCCTGCCCTTCTGACGAGTTGCTCGTGGTGCAGGAAAGCTCGCCCCTTGGTTGACGTCAGCCTTTGGCTCCCGCCGCCCGATCTTCTTCCGCCGTGCCCGGTGAGATTTGACTCCGTGGCCACTCCCGGCGGCAAGTCTAGCCTCTTCACCCCACTAATCACTTGTTAAATAGCCCACCTAAAACCTCTTATCAACATAACCACCGTGCCCTTGGTTCCCCTCAATACAAATTCATTGTACGCGAGTTCCACCTCGTAACATAACCAGATCCAAATGGCACCGGAAGACGAAGAGAAGACTTATTTTATCATTGATCGAGGTATTTTTTGTTATACCAAAATACCATTTGGTTTGAAGAATGCAGGGGCCACGTACCAACGCATGATGAACGGAGTTTTCGAGGCTCAAATCGGACGGAACCTAGACGTCTACGTCGACGACATGTTGGTCAAGTCGAAGAAGCCGACGGATCACATTGCAGATCTCCAAGAGATATTTGCACAGATCCGGTGATACAACCTTCGGCTGAACCCTACCAAATGTACCTTTGGGGTTCGGTCGGGGAAGTTCCTTGGTTTCATGCTGACGAATTAAGGGATCGAGGCCAACCCCGACAAGATCACTGCGATCGTTACGATGAAGGAGCCTTCGACCATCAGAGAACTCCAAAGGCTGTATGGAAGAATAACTGCTTTGGGCCGATTCTTGTCTAAGTTAGCCGAGAGGTCATTGTCTTTCTTCAAAGTGTTAAGAAAGGCGACAGCCTCCACATTGAGTGGCAAGAGAGTCATCGAGTGGGACGCAAACTGCAAGAAAGCTTTCTCCGAGAAAAAAGAGTACATTTGCAACCCACCACTCCAGACCAAGACAAATAAAGATGACCAACTCATCACTTATTTGGCCTCTACCATGGAGGCCGTAAGCTCGGTACTCGTTAAAGAAGACTCGGGAATACAATGACACATCTACTACGTCAGTCAGGTTCTTCGAGGCGCGGAGATAAACTACTCGAGGTTAGAGAAAATGGCTTTTGCGCTAATCCAATCCGCGAGGAGATTACGACCCTGCTTCCAAGCGCACACCATCATGGTTCTCACCGACGCTCCTTTGGAACAAACCCTAAAGAGGCTGGATCGTTCAGGGAGAATGACGCAATGAGGAGTCGAGCTGTGCGAATTCGACATCCAGTTCAAGCTGAGGACCTCCATCAAAGGACATGCTCTCACCGACTTCATTGTCGAACTCACCTACGATGACGGCCCAAAGGAAGAGGTATGTGCCACTGACACATTACCCGAAGCTGCCCCCTCACCCTCGATAGGTATCAATTCGACAACTGGTACAATTGAAGACGAGAAAACCTGGATCGTAAAGTTGACGGTTCGGCCACTCAAGCTGAGAGCGGGGCTGGAATAATTTTCCAACTATCAGCGGGTGATATTTTCAAGTACGCTCTCCGCTTCGATTTCTAGACCACAAATAATGGTGCTGAGTATAAAGCGGCCATCAACGGACTTCGATTGGCTCGAGCCCTAGGAGCAAAAGTGGTCCAACTAATCAGTGATTCCAGCCTCGTAGTCCACCAACTAAACGGAACCTTCGAGGCCCGTAAAGACTCAATGCAGAGTTACATGCAAGTTGCTAAAGCGGAGCTCGCCAAGTTCAGACGCGTGGAAATCCATCATGTACCAAGGTCGAAGAATCACCGAGCCGACGCCTTGTCGAAGCTCGCATCATCCTCCCCCATGGGGCTTGGTCGGATAGTGTATGTACAACGTTTACCACACCCCAGCGAGCTGGAACAGGAGTTGCTAAGACTCAACCGAGGAATCACTTAGATGGATCCCATAATCTATTATCTGAACATGGGGGAAGAGCCGACCGACCCAGTGGATGTACGAAAGCTAGAACGGAAGGCGTACCAATTCATTCTGCTTCATGGTTCATTGTACAAAAGGCGATGGACCAGGTATGACGTTTTTCCTACCTCAAATGTTTAGCCCCGTAGGAAGTGCACTAAGTGATCCAACAGATCCATGAGGGCGATTATGGAAACCATTACGGGGGAATAGTTACAACTTTGAAGGCCGTGAGACAAGGCTATTTTTGGCCAACAATGTTCAATGATGCCGCCGAGTACGTATGAAGTGCTCGACTTGCCAAAAATTCTCAAAGATCAGTTCGGCCCCTCCAACTGATCTAATCCTCATCGTTAGCCCAGTACCTTTCGCCAAGTGGGCATTGGACCTCCTTGGTCCGTTCAAACAAGCGAGCGGGCAACAGAAGTTCCTAATAGTGGCGATAGACTACTTCACGAAGTGGATCGAGGCCGAGCCCCTGTCTCGAATCACCTAGAAGGAAGCTCAGAGCTTCGTCTAGAAATCCATCGTCTGTCGTTTTGGCATCCCACAATCCATTGTAACGGACAATGGGACACAATTCGATAGTGTAGGCTTCAAGGACTTCTACTCCAAGCTGAAGATCAAGCTGCATTTCGCCTCTGTCGCCCATTCCCAGTCAAATGGATTGGCTGAGGCAGCCAACAAATGCATCCTCGGACCCCTTCGGAAGAGAATAACCGGGCTCGAGGGGACCTGGCCAGAAGAAATAACCGATATACTATGGTCGTACAAAACGATCCACAAAACCTCGATGGGAGAAATGCCATTCATGCTGGCTTATGGATGTGAGGCTGTCGTCCCAGTGGAAGTTAATGAACGACCGCTTTGTCTCCAATACTATGACGAAGAAAGAAACTCGAAAGGACCCGAACTCAACCTACAACTGGTTGAAGAGTTCTGCAATGGGCTTTGGCGACCCTCATTGAACAAAAAGGACACATGTCCCGATATTTCAACTCAAGGGTTCGTGAACGTAGCTTCTGTATAAGCGACTTGGTGCTTCGAAAGGCTACTTTCACTCCCGAGATTCTCAAGCAAGGAAAGCTCGCTGCGAAGTGGGAATGTCCTTACATAGTGATCGATGTGCTCGGTCTTGCCACCTACCGGCTCGCTACATTGGATGATAGAGAACTTCCTCACCCTTGGAATGCTGAGCATTTGGGGAGGTACTATCAATGATTGTACCAACGATGGTAAATACACCAATAGATCGAGACTTATCTTTGTCTTTTATCTTATTCATATTCATAATAAATACAAATTCGATCATTTTTCGATATCTGTCCAACGATTTTCTAACCCTAGTCGTCAGCCGTAAGCCGAGGGATCCCCCCTCGCCACTGCATGACCCATGACGCTCGTCGGCCATAAGTCGAAAGGGCCTCGTCCCTCGCCACCGAACGACCCTTGTCGTCAGTCATAAGCCGATGGATACCTCCTCGCCACTGAACGACCTACGACGCTCGTCGGTCGTAAGTCAAAGGGGCCTCGTCCCTCGCCACCGAACGACCATTGTTGTCAGCCGTAAGCCGAGGAATTCCCCTCGTCACTGAACGAACTACGACGCTCGTCGGCTGTAAGCCAAAGGGGCCTCGCCCCTCACCACCGAACGATCCTTGTCGTCAGCCGTAAGTCGAGGGATCTCCACTCGCCACTGAACGACCCACCACAGTCTGGGGCTCTAAGCCGAAGGGGCTGGACCCCTCGCTACCAAACGAAGCGTGATTTATGATTTAAAAGATTGCATTCATCGATTGAAGGCGCCTAACTTATCAACGACGAAACTTACTTTCGATTCCTATGAAATTAGGATTGGGTTGTTGAGGGGCCATACACACATATATATTCAAGTAAAGGAAAATTCAAAAGGTACACCAAAGTTGCAAAAAGTTTTCATTATTTTCATTTCAAATGGAAAAGTAATGAAAACAGAAAAAGTGGAAGAAGCCTAAACTAAGGCATGCCGGCCTAAGTGGGAGGAGGAGCGCCTCCAGGTGTAAAGACGTTGGAGAAAGCTTCCATCACCTTTGTGAACATTACCGTGAGCTCCGCTTCTCCCCCGCAGTGGTCTTCTCGAGCTCGATGACTTTGACATGAAACTTAGCAGCCTCCATCTTCAAGCCTTTGCCCATCTCTTGGAGTCGAAAGATTTGGCTCGAAGCTCGATCGCTTCCTTTTTAAAAGCGTCGAGCTCTGCCTCAAGCTGAGCCTTCTCCATCCTCCACTGGAGCTCGGTAGATTTGCAGAGGCCCGACATGGACGAGAGATTATTCTTAGCCTCTACAGCTGCCCACGCGGCCTCTGCCTTAGCCGCGAGGGCTTTCTCCAGGTCCTCCTCCGCCTTCCTCGTCTGAGCCTTGAGCTCGAACGCCTTGTGCTCTGCATCTTTCACCCGTCGACCTCCTTCGATCAAGTCGGCGGCTTGACGATGCAGCACGGCCCAGAGAATGGACATCTGTAGAAAAGATTAATCAGGGACGAGTAACTCGAACGTCAATAGACAGAAGGCAGACGACGTACCTGGTGTTACGGCTAAAATTGAACATGCCAGTTGTCAGGCTGACGGATACTCGTAGCACTGAGCTAGAGCCTTGTCAGCGGTTGAGGCGGGACCCTTGGTTGGAAGAACCGAGATCGGATGTTGGTAGTTGGAGGTGATACGACATTTGATCGACCTACGAGCAGCCATTGGGTCGATTTTTTGATGCTGAAGGTGTAGGAATATGATGCCCTCGAGGCCATTTATTCCTGTGTGAATAGCACAAACATCTTGTTCGAAATAACAGTAAGCTGTTTGGTAATGATTTAGCTAAGTTATATTATAATTAGATATCGACTTAGGTAAAGTCCTGAGACTTTATGCAAGGTCAAACGGGTATCGAGATGAGTATCTCGATCATGGAGAAACGTTTGACCGTCTGTAGCATAAGTCTGAAATGGTTCGTGGTCATAGATATTTCGAGACAAGGATATCGAAACATCGGATAGACCATTGTGTCTTAGTCTTCACCGTTTGGCGGTGGCGATGATCTCATGATCGCTTGACTTGGCGAAGTCGAAGACGAGACACAGGTGCTCATTAGAATGAGTTCACTGAACGATCCACTAGAGTTATCACATGGTTATATTGACCAATCTGTCAGTGATATCTCTGAGTGATGATAGGATAGTTGGTCTTTTTACTTGAGGTCATTTTAACGGACCTGTGCGTGAACGGTGCCACTTAGATCAACTGACCTAGCTTCGAGGCAAGGCCTGTCGAAAGGTCTTTTGATTGGGTGTCACTTGAAACGTACGAGGCGAGTAATGACCAAGAGAGGATTCGTCTCTCCCGGTCAATGGGAGTTAGTGTCGTAGAGTTAGTTCGGTCTTTAGTAAAAACTCTGCGCAGAGTATGTTGGAAGAAGTCCAACATTAGTTGACTAAAGATTGATCGAAACTAACCGGAGTCAAGTTATTGGGGTTGACAGTTTGACCGTACCCCAGACTTGATCTACACGACATAGTTAAGACGAAAAGACGGCAACTACGGAATTCATCACGGAAACAGTCAGGTGGTCCCGACAATACTCATGTCAATGAGTCAACCACATAATGATGATTCCTGAAGCAGGGACGGCAACCACTGCTCGTGGTCACTGCCGTATAGGGCTTCGAGCCCAACCTGTTGTAAGGGTCAGGCTGTAGGGTCTCACACAGAGTGCAACGCTTCGTCTAGTAATAGGTAGAAAATAGTTAGGGAGAATATTTGCATTTGATGCAAAAGAAGAGATAATTGCATTTTAAGCTTAGATAGGGACTATTTTGCATTTGATGCAAAAGCGATTAAATGTGTATTAAATTGTTTAATACAATATTTAATAATATATAAACGCAAGGAAAAGTTCACGGGTAAGACGGGAATGTCCCGGTCTAGACCCAGGTTCGAACGGCGTCCAAATCAGACGCCGGATGACCAAGAAAAAGCCAAAACAACCCAAAATATCAGACCCAGGCAGAACAGGCTGCCTGGGCTAGCCCAGGCGCTTCCTGGGCTAAGCCCAGGCTCGGCCTGGGCTAGCCAGGCACGGCCTGGGCTAGCCCAGGCGCCTGGGCTAAGCCCAGGCCCGCCTGGGCTAAGCCCAGGCGCGCCTGGGCTCTGCCCAGCGCCTGGGCAGAGCCCAGGCGCGGCCTGGGCTCTGCCCAGGCTGGTCTGCGCGCGCAGGTCAAGTCAGTGGGGCCCACTGGTGGGCCCCACACGCCTAGGGTTACGAACCCTAGGCAGAATTCCTTGACGGCTGCAGTTTTGTGTTTTGGGTGGCTTTGGGCTGATCTTTGGACACTCAATTGGAGGGTCAAACGACCTCCGATTGACGAACCGTTTTTTCCTATGCGTTCACCGTTGAACGCTTGTCGTATTGATAGGTTGTATCAATCCTGAAGCTCAACGGTGAGTGAGTTAAAATTCACGGAAGTTTGCACTTTGTGAAGTGCAAACTAACTTGATTTAATTAACTCTAATTTTTAGTCCCACATCGGAAATTGAGTAGAGGGGTGGGGTCAGCCGCCTATATAAATAGGGGTCTGCCCCCTTCCTCTAAACTCGTCCCAAGCTCTAGATCTGAGCGGCTCTCGTAAATGTTGGAGCACGCTCGGATCTAGGCTTAAAATTAATATTTCTCAATCTCCCTAAAATTTCTTCCTTACTCCTGCGGGCTCTAGCAAAGCCACAAAGGAGTTCGGATTCTGGATCCGAAATCAAGGCGGAGGTTTCACTCGCGTGAAACTTTCTTCGGCGGTTGGTTGGCTCGGCGGCACGGGGATTGATCGCCTCGGGATGCGGAGCGGTTCGAGGAGCGGTTCGGGGAGCGGTTCAAGGAGCGGCTCGGCGTGGGACGGGAGCAGCTCGGAAGACGGCGCGGAACATCTCGCCTGCTCCAGGGCTGAGATTCCGGGTATGTGGTTAAAGTAGTTTATTAGCATTAGTTTAGTTTAATCGCAGTAGGCTAGATCCTTCTTGGGATGGTCAGACCCATCCCAAGTCGGCATAGATCTTGGCATAGGGTCTTGGACCTTAGGGCCAAGTTAAAATTGTTTTAACTTGCATGTTAATTTAGATTAACTGTTTTTCTTCCGCTGCTTTTGATTTTCCTGTCTATGTTCCGTCCGACTTAGGACGGGACTAGAGTTTTTATGTCCTAAGGGAACGCCCAATTCCCTACAGTGGTATCAGAGCTTGTTTATGCTTGAGTACGGGTTCTCGGGTTATGAGCCGACCCGAAGTAATCGCTCTTACCGTACCAAGTCCCGATAAGATGTGGATCTTATAATGGGTTGGGCATTGTCGAGAGGCATGCCGTAAAACAAGTTTCTGAGGTATCTTGTGACGGGTCTAGGGTGCCATGGATGATGGGCCTTAACAGCGTCACAATGATATCAGAGTGATACCCTACAGTGGTATCAGAGCCTAGGTTTGCGTAGCGATCTAGGTACTGCGATTTTATTAAACGTGTTTAATGCTTTTAAATACTTTTTTAATTTAAAATGTTTTTAAATTATGAGATAAATTTTAAAAATGTTTTAGATGTTCTAAAATTTTCCTTTGAAATTTTTGAACATGGAAATTTTTTAAAATGACGTTTTAAAATTTATGTGATAACTTTTAAAAAGTTTAAAATTTATTTTGGATGCCTAAAAATTTTTATATGATAAATTTTTTTAAGCATGAAAATTTTAAAATGATGATTTTAAGTTTATGTAAAATTGATTTGAAGGCTTTAAATGTTTATGCGATAAATTTTTAAACGTAGCATGCAAATTAGTGATTTTAAAATTAAGTTTTTTTTTATGAGATAAAAATAAAATAATTTCAAAATCATATTTTAAATTTAATTGTTAAATTTATGTTTGCATGCAGAAATAGTTTATGCGATAAACTTAGTATATTTAAATGTTAAATAGTTGTGCACTATCTTTATGCGATAAATTAGTGTAGCTTTATTGTTTATGGCTTGTTAATCTTGTCCCTTATTTGATAACACAAGACAACCTCTTAGGTTAGCCATTAAAAATGATTAAAATTTATTACTTGAATTTTAATGACATGCTATGCTTTAATAAATCATTAACAACAATATTAAGACCTAATTCCTGATTAGGGTAGTCCTTTAAATGAATTTTAAATTCTAATTGTTATAATTAATTTTCATTAAAGGACTTCGCTTCTAGCGTTGTTAATAAAATTTATTAAAATCCTAATAACGATTAGGGTAGCACGTGAACCTTATAGTTGATAAGGACTTAATAAAAGTTATTAAACAAATCCTAATAATTTTGAATTTAAGGATTCAACTAGTTGATAGGATTAATTAGTTGTTAATAAAAGCTGTTTAGTCTATGGCATACATACAAAAATGACAAGCTTCATTCAATGGACCATGATCCAGTCAATGTGCTTGGCTAAGAGTTCTGGATCACCCTTTAAGGGATAGTGATCCTGGCTTAGTCAATTCCCTGGCTGAGTTCCGCTGGACCGCAATGTCGCGAATCATGATTGTATGACACCCTGGACTATATCTAAGTCAAATACGTTAATGATCTTTTTCAAGATTAGCCGTAGCCTTCCTTGTTTTAGGGGTTAGCAACTATAGGGCCCGTGTTATAGTTGTTGAGATACACTCAAGCTGTGACATGGTAACCCTGTAGAAACCAACTCCTTAAATACATAAGATGAAATCTTGACTAACCCTAACCGTCGTCTCGTACCCCGAGCGCCGGCGTAAGTTAAGTCAACGATGTAGTCTGCCTAGTTGTAGTCTAAGACCTGACCCAAACCGACGTGTCGTGCATACACCGAGCTGAGGGGCGAGTCAGGCTAGACATGAAAACAAGGGTCCGACTAGACTAGACATTGTGATTTGGATGAGCACACTCATGATCACGAATGGCTAGGGGCAAAAACCGATTAAGAGAGTCATATCCGATATGATCGATGAAGAGTCATCTTCCGATCGCAGAGTCAATCAACTTGTTGAGCTACACTCAAGGTTGTTTAGACTCAAGGTGATTGGAACTCTTACCCATTAATTTTTAATTCGATTAAATCGTTCGTTATTAAGCTTTAAAACGTTCGTAAAATTAGTGGGAGGATATAGATAGATAAAAGCCAATCTACCTATATTTAATATTGAACATATGCTAAAACTAGGGCAAGACAATGTTTTCCGAAAGAATCAATTGATAATATTGGAATTAGTTAACTGGTCAATAAGATGATTAATTGAATATCAAGTTAAATTCTAATTGATATAATTAAACTATATTCTCATTGACATTAAATGACCTTCTAAAGAACAGACTTAAGAAATATGATTTCATTAAGTTCTGAGTCCAACAAATAAATTAAAGCTACATGTCACTCGTCTCTATATGAGGTAGCTTGAACATATAGGACATTCAAAGTATGTTTCTCCCTACAACTTGTCGAGCTACCCTCAAGGTTGTATGGACAAACAATTTTGATCCGCAAAGTTCGAGAATTCGATTAAACCGTTTGAATCGAATACGAGTGCATGAGCGATGCAAAACTATGTATCCCTACCGGATCTTGAGACAAGCAACTTCTTGAGTTACACTCAAGATTGCAAAGCTCAAGCGTTTGGATACATAAGTTACTTGCATATCTATTTATTTATGTTGATATCTAAATGTGATTTAGAAAAGAAAGAAGGCACTTCGGAAAGTCAATTGAGAAAGTTAGTTTAATTTATCGTTAGTAGAGGCATAAAAAGGAGGAAATGAAAACGTGACATATTTTAATGTCACATTTCGGAATAAGTTGTTATACAAAAGACGTTTAATACATTTTGACGAATGTCGTCACATTGCTTCTGAAGTAATGTTTTGTGTTAAGTAATTTGTAAATAACTATATATATATATATTAAATGTTAATATATAAATACACAAGATTGTAGCAAACTTATATGGTAAAATTAGACTAGGCCGTATCAAGAGATTAAGCTTCACAAGTCACATAAAGAGGGGTCTGACCTCTCGTATTATGAAGTCTACGGACACTTGTGAGTCTTAGCCTCTTTGATACAATGGCCGAAACCCATCTGTGAGACAGTGGGAGAATGAGTTGTCGAACTCAGTCTCGTACATACTGATGTACCTGAGTCTATTTTTTAACAAAATAAGTTATTCGTATATTTTACTAAGACACGTGTTCTTGATGAAACGCAAGTCTGATAAAATAAAGAACGAAATGACTAAAGTATTTAAACTGATTCGATTAGATCGAATGGTCAAATACTTAGGCAAATAAAATCTTGTGTAATTAAAAGAAAATGTGATTTTCTCTCAGATCAAGTCTGTCAACACATCGGTGTGTTAATAAATATGAATCACACTTAATTAGATTTAGTGTGATCCATTGTAAGTGACTCTGAGTTGAGTCCTACCTCTGGGTTAAGTCCCAAATAGTAATGCCTAGGTTTTGATAAAGTTCTATGAGAACATTATCAATAAGATATTCATTAAATCAATCATGAGGAAGTTGTATATTTACTCGAATTTCGTAAGACGAAAAGTCGAGTTAAGACATCATAACTAATGATGACTTAGTCAACTTCTAGGATGAAATCCGGAGTAGTAACTCCGATTTAAAACTTGATGCAGGTCCGTGTGCGTAAATAAATTTGAGAATTTAGTTTACGTGCCCAAGGAAAATGTTTCCTCACTTTCTGCAAGTAAATCTTTAAGTTAAAAGATTGGTGCAGAAAAGAAAATAGTGAAATACAATAATGTTGGACGGGAACGGTTTTCATCCTAATTTCTTTAAAACGGATTATGATGAAACCGGTTTCGCCAACAGATGTGTACAGATCTACTCGGACCAAAGTCGATGTAAACGCTCAAGTTGACCATGAAAATTTGAGCATTCACTTATAAGTTCGTTTTTCTAAATATGATTTAGACGAACCAACTTATATGAATTGGCCAGATAATTTTCAAGGTCAGTGGGAGCGTATAAATTACATGCGAATCATCAAAGGGATGGAACATACATTTTGACAAAGCAATCAAAAGGTTTGATACTTTATCAAGAATAGATATGAGCCATTTAAAATGACCATTAACAAATTTAAAATTATTATCGTAAGGTACGATGAACTGGATAAGATCCAGGGAAATAAAATATTATAGATTCCGATAGACCAAATGAATTATTTGAAATGAGATTCAAATGGTTGGTCTAACACAAACATAAAAACCCCTTAAGTCTATAGAGTAGACGGTTTTAGCAGATCCACTCACGAAGGCTCTATCACATGAAGTCGGGAAAACTTATGTGTAAAAACGATATTAGATATCGAGATAAATGGGCCTGAGTGCAAGTGGGAGATGTAGGAATATGATGCCCTCGAGGCCATTTATTCCTGTGTGAATAGCACAAACATCTTGTTCGAAATAACAGTAAGCTGTTTGGTAATGATTTAGCTAAGTTATATTATA